>SZWC01004181.1:101965-113018 GCA_023375785.1 Penium margaritaceum
GCGCGCAGCTGTCCTAAGAAGAAAACAGATCGGTCGCAGCGGGGCGGGAAGAAAGATGAGCACGCCCTTATGGCGTACAACTCCACCAACTTGAAGGATCCGGGAGTTGCCGTCATCGACTCCGGATCAGGCCGCCACACGCAATGCAACAGGGCGGCATTTGTCACCTACGGCGCCTCGGAGAGACGCATGACGGTGGCCAATGGAAAAACAGAGGTGGCCGCCGGTGAGGGTAACGTCCGCATTGAGTCAATTGTGGATGGAAAACCTGTCACGAGCACAATCTACGATGTGCTGCATATGCCTAACTTTGGGGCAAACCTGCTCTCCGTCAGCCGCCTTATCGACAAGGGACTTGAGGTGCTCTTCACAAAGAAGGAGGCCGTCATCTGCAAAGAGGGAAAAGGTGAGGTGATTGCGCGTGCCAAGAGGGAGGACGACTTGTACCTGCTACGCGCAAAGATCCTCAGCAGCCGGGTGGGGTCCAACGCCGCCAACCTTGCAACGAAGGATGGAAGAGATTTGGACCTATGGCACCGCCGACTCTGCCACATTTCTCCATCAACAGTGAAAGAGATGGCTAACAGGGAAGTGGTGCGGGGTCTCTAAATCAGCGGCCTTGATGGAACCAAGAAGACCGTGTGTGAGCCATGCATCATTGGCAAATCAACTCGGCAGCCGTTTGTCGCCAAGGGGACGCGTGCATCGGCAAAACTGGCCGTGGTACACACAGATGTGTGTGGACCGCTTGAGAGCTCCATCGGCGGAGCTCGCTACTTCCTCACCTTCATCGATGACCACAGCCAGAAACTCTACCTCTACCCAAAAAAGCGGAAGAGTGAGGTCCTTGCGTGCATGCAAGAGTTTGTGGCTGATGTGGAGCGGCAAACAGAGTTGAAGGTGAAGGCGTTCCGGAGTGACAACGGCGGTGAATATGCGGGGTGCCTTGGGTGGATGAAGAGCAAGGGGATTGAGTGGAAGAAAACAACTCCACACTCCCCACAACAGAATGGCGTCGCAGAGAGAGCGAATCGCACAATCCTTAACATGGTGCGATCCATGTTGAGCGACGCNGGCCTTACACAACGGTATTGGGCGGAGGCGGCAAGGACAGCAGCGTACATCATGAATCTCATGCCGACCAAGCCGCTGAAGGACAAGGAGAGCAATGCGTGGAAGACGCCACAAGAAGTGTGGAGCGGGAGGAAGCCGGCGGTGGGTCACCTCCGCACGTTTGGTTGTGTTGCACATGCAATGGTGCAGGCACGTGAGGGACGGAGCAAGCTGGACCCGCGTACCCGTCGGTGTATTTTCCTTGGATATGAGAGCGGAAGCAAGGCGTATCGGCTCTTTGACCCAAGGAGGCAGCAGATTGTGCGGAGTCGCGACGTCACATTCGACGAGAAAAGCCGTTGGACAGACAAGGAGGCAGGTCTCTCCAAGAGGGGGGAGTGGATGCCACTCCTTGAGGGGGAGACGCCGGAGGACGTGAATGAGGGTGACGTCCTCGCAGCAGCACCAGCCGGAGAGGATCGCCCGAGGGATGTGCAACCGGCAGAATATGTTCCGGCCAGTTCGGACGAAGAATCCGAAGCACCGGAGAGGGACGTGGAGGCGGGGAGTCGATCGATGTCTCCAAGGTCTCCAAGAGAGGGGGATCAGGCGCTTGGAGAGGATGGCGCCAAAAGGGGACAGCAACAACAACAACCGCCTCAAGAGCCCCGCACAAGTAACCGTGTGCGAAGAAGGACAAAAGGATATGATGCCGACAAGGGCATTTGGATTGGGTTCGCGCAAGAGGAGCCTCAAGGAGGCACTGCACAAGAAGGATGGGGCTGAGTGGGAGGGAGCAACAAAATGTAAGCTCGCCTCCCATGAGGAGAAAGTCTCCTCACTTATAGGTTGAGCATGGACGACTGCCATGGGTGACGCGCAAGGGGGAGATTGTTGGAATGATGCTCCTCACCATGGCAGGAGTGACTCCAAAAAGGAACACCAAAAAGACAAGCCTTAGTGGCTTAGTGGTTAATGGTGTCCACCTCTAGAGGCAGGGGCCCGGGTTCAAGTCCCACAAGATGAATTTCTGTCCTGCCTCAAGGGAGGTGGAAAATAGATGCCAGGAAGCTAGCTCAACCTCTAGAGTTCCTCTTTAAGTTTCTAGAAGGCCAGGTGAGGGTCCAGGAAGGTGGCACACCTTCTAGAAGGGGTGACTTGTCCTACAAGGCATCTAGAGGTGTCTTGATCTTCTGGACACCTTCCCTCCTACTAGAAGCAAGCTGAGGAATCTAGGAAGGGGCAGAAGCTTCTAGAGGAGGGAAGGGATGCCTTCCTATGTGTGAAAAGGACAGCCTACCAAGGAGCACTCTAGAAGCCATAGAATCTGCTAGGAAGCTCCAAATCTGGCATGCTTTGGTGTTCTGGAAAGCTAAGATCAGTGGCTATAAAATTCCACTGCTTGTGAGCCTTGATCAAGTGTTTATTCCCATCCAATTGAGGCCAAAACTATTGCCTCACTCTCTGACCAGATTTCGCCATCCTAGGAACCAGTTGCCTCCATAGTTTCAGTCTCTCCAAAAACAGTTGGTGGTGTGAACCAGCCACTGCTAGGGACCCTCCAGGGTGCACACTCACCCTCAGGCCAACATGCTCAACCGACACCTATCAAGGCATTGAGTGTGAGACAAGATTCTTGTCTTGATCTTGCATGACAGCACACTTGTATTGGTCTCATCTCTTGTACAAGACAAACCAGCATTGTCATAACCAATACGAGACGGTACCAGACAGCGAGACAAGACAAATTCAAGACGAACGAGATCCAGACCAGTCTCGATCTCGATCTTGATTTAGCAACACTAAAATCAAACAGTACTCAGTTCTAAGTGCAGTTCTTGCGCCGAAATTTCACGTGCAAGATTTTCCTCTCACGGCTCAGGAGCCAACATTGCTCAGACGCCAAGTCTGGGCGAGACAAGCACCACACTTCGGTGTAAGTGTGTGATGATGCAGAAAACACCTTTTTCCGAACTGACCCACCATGTTTTGAAGTTGATTTGTCTGATTATGACATGGTGTTGTGAAACAGGTGCCTTATAGTTTACCCAAATGATGCTTGAGCAGTTGTATTGATGCTTGTGTGACACATCACATGCTTCCCTGTGACTTAGTTCACCCATTCATGGCTCATAGGATTTTCTCAATGGTAGAGGCCCAAGCACATCGGCTGTGAGAACTTGTTTGGTATGATCACACATCAATCTAGTTTGTTTTGTGTGTTTTGTATGTTTACTCAAAAGTTGAGGCCCAGGAACTCGGTGATGTTGAAATTGTGTCCAGTTCTCGGTCACTCACATCTATTTTGCCTTCTTGCCTCACCAAACATGCTCACAAACACATGTACAGATTGAATGATCATGGTGACACTTAGGGAGGCAATGTTCCAAGTCGTTGTGGCCACTAATATCAGCCTCATCATGCAGCCACACTGCTCCCCATGGATTCCTTCTGGCGTAACCAGTTTCTTTGAGGTGTTTTGCTCATGACTATTTTGTTAGGATATGGTAGATGCCAGGCCACGTACATTTTTACTGTTGTTGCCTGCAAAATGGTTGTTTTCCCTGTGTAGTTTTTGGGGGAGCTGCATATCATCCTGGATGCTGATCCTTAGGGGGCCAATGTGTCGGCCTTTGGCCGTACACTAATGAGAAGCCATCCTCGGTTAATGCAGAGAGGTCGGGCTTGACCCCTGGGTCGCAATGCAGGCTCACTCGAGTGGGTGCTTGGTGTGGGTGTGCACTCACCGGTGCTTAGAATCTCGCTCTCTACCTCTTGCACTTGTCTTCGTTGTGACGCTTTACAACAAGGCAAAATACATCCACATCCATGGCGATACTATGAATCATCCTCATGCCACCACAATCCACGGGTTGTGGTTAGGGAGCAGTGGCCCAAACCATCGGGCCGGCCCGCACATCGAGAGCGGTCTTGTGTGCCACCCATTGCTGGATGTAACACAAGTGCAAGGCTACCTCACTCACTCAAGTTATTGCTGCAGCACTCCTTGGCCACCCTTGAATCCTACTTGTTGTCTCTTCATCTTCAAGTGATAGTGGCCTCTTGCCACCATCCCGTGGCCTACCAGCAACCGCACGTTGCATTGGACAATGGTGTCTAGCGCTGTCCTTGGGTCCGTACACGTAGTCTCTACCAGCAACAGTAATCACAACGGTGTGGAGCGGGATCCATATTCACCTTGCACCTGCCCCTGCTGCTCCTGCGAATGACATCTTTTCACTGCGCACCTGAAAGGCTACCCACAGCCTCTCTACCGCACATAGCCAAGGTCTCCACTGGCCACCCTCGCTTTGTAGGAGCAGTCACAATGACTCTTTGCACTCTGCGTGCACCGGCAGCGACTGTCTTGGCCTGTTTTTCTCCACAAGGGCATAGTGTTTCGCACTCTCCGCTACATCTGCAGCCACATCACCTGCCACGCTGGAGTTTCCTCCTCTTCACGGGCCTCCCGAAGACAAGTTGGACTCGACTTATACAAGGGCGAGACTAGCAGAGTACTCAGGGTGGGAAGACCAGAAGGTGCTTGATCCTCTTTCGTTGAGAGACGACTTCTACACACCACGGTGGATGTGCATGCTGGACCCTGCGTATTGGCGGAGTGAGCTTTAACGGAAAGCTGAGGCGGAAGAGTAGGAGATTTACTGCCAGGTCTACACGGTTGATAATATTCCGTCAAAACCCTCTCTACCTTGAGATATGTAACCCACCGGCTCATCTCCACGTCCTGACTCTACCCCCACTTCTAGCCCTGTAGCTGCCGAGCCATCGGTAGCACGTGAAGCCCTGGGCGTTTTCCTTGCCCCGCTTGTGCATACCAGCCCCATCATTTTGGCACGTGCTTTCCTTGATGCAGCTGATGGTCGAGCTACAAATTTCTCAGTCACGTCCTGGGCCAGCACAGCACCAACCCAGACCGCTTCATGAAGAGCATCAGAGGCGTACGCTGAGGCAGAAACATCACTGACTCTTTGGCCCCTACTGTCGCTAACTTCACCACACAGGTGACTGTGGTGGCATCTGCTGTGGCTACACCCATGGCCACTACAGCCACTGTCGTCGGCTCCATCCACGCCTCCACAGCCGTAACAGTCTTGACTCCTACATGTGCACCCCGCAACCTCACTCAGCATGTCGCCACAGGTGTCCTTGTCATATCTGCAATAGCAGCAGTGGTAAGAGCCACGATCAAAGGCTTCCTCTGCCTGGTTGTTACAATCTCAACTTGGATTGTAGTCTTGTTCTCCTCAAATGCTATAGTGGTGCCTCCCCTCTTCTCCCTACTTCCATGCCTCCAGCTTGGTGAGCACCCCCTTTCACACTCTGCTTGTTTCTCTCATCTTCTAAGCACCCATATGCATCTATGCACCACACATTTTGTTTCCTCTCTCTTCATGTAGCACCATGCCACCTCCCGAGGAAGCCATCGAGGCCCTCGAGGCCGCTCTTAGCAAAGCCCAGGTCACACGACGTAGAGTAGAGGAGGAACTCCACAATGGCCTTGAAGCACACCAGGCACTTGCCACCACTGTGGCTAACTCGGTCATGAAGCATCTTCACGTCGTTTCTGCCATTGCTACTGTGTTGCCTGTTGAAGAAAGTGCATCAGCCGAGTCTTCTCTTCCCATTAGTTCTGCAGCAAACTCCTTTGTCCCTTCTTTCTACGCTGCTGCTCTTGCTCACACCCTTCTCCCGCATAGATAGAAGGACTTTGAGATTGTCCCTCCATAGTTTACGTGTAAGCTTACCTTCTCTTCTTGAGAAACTCGCTTCATGGCCTGGGCGTATGGGGAAATGTTGTAGGAGTACTATTCACCCACCAAATCTCCTTTCATCCCTCAGCCTATAGAGGCCGTCCGTGCTGTCCGCACTCGCATCAACGCCAGGCCAAAAGGATTGTTGGACGACATTGGTACGTACAACATTGACCAGGCACGTGGCACACCTGCTGATCCCATGGGTGCCTATGCTCTCATTCCTCTCCGCAAGACAGTGACTGGCCACGCTGCTCAGAGTGCTCTCACTTTGCAATTCAACACGTTCCACATGCAGGCTGACGAGATTGCTGATGAGTACTGGGTAAGCAGTCTACGTTTTCTTCGTGATTTCGGGACAGCGACACCAGTCCTCTCTCTCTCTCTCTCTCTCTCTCTCTCTCTCTCTCTCTCTCTCTCTCTCTCTCTCTCTCTCTCTCTCTCTCTCTCTCTCTCTCTCTCTCTCTCTCTCTCTCTCTCTCTCTCTCTCTCTCTCTCTCTCTCTCTCTCTCTCTCTCTCTCTCTCTCTCTCTCTCTCTCTCTCTCTCTCTCTCTCTCTCTCTCTCTCTCTCTCTCTCTCTCTCTCTCTCTCTCTCTCTCTCTCTCTCTCTCTCTCTCTCTCTCTCTCTCTCTCTCTCTCTCTCTCTCTCTCTCTCTCTCTCTCTCTCTCTCTCTCTCTCTCTCTCTCTCTCTCTCTCTCTCTCTCTCTCTCTCTCTCTCTCTCCTTCTCTATGCTTACCTGTCTATTGTCACTGGTATCATCCTAAAGCTCTCTATACTTGCATGTCTCTCAATGAGAACTCCAGCGTCTTGTTGTTGTCCCAGTCCCTGCTAACTCTCCACCAGGGATTGGACCCCTCTACAAGTTTACAGCCGCCCAGCTCACGGAGTGGTGGAGCAACTTAGAGAATAAGCATCTTCATCGCGCCGCACTCACGGCTGTCACCACCACACCACCCTCTTCCTCTACAGCTTCCACCTCCTCATCCTCCTCCAACTCCACTACTACTGTCCACACCACTCGGGGTGCTGGCCGCGGCGGAGGGTGCAAGGGCATGGCCCAGGCAAGGGCCACTGTCACGGTGGTGATTTCTCCGACGCACCTTTATCACCCGGTGCAGTCACATGCTACAATTGTGGTGCATCTGGCCACTCTGTCCCAGAATTTTTCGCGCCTCGCGATGATTTGTGTCTCGCCTTTGCCATGCGTGCTCATTGGACCTGCACTGCCATCAGCACCTCCCCTTCAGCTGTTACAGGCGCCATTGTGGCTTCACCTTCTCCCCCCTCTTCCTTTGCCTCGGCCCTGAGCACCATTCTCGCACCTCTCCAACCGCCTACCTCTCAGCCTGGTTCCTGAGGTTGGGTGCCTCTTGCCTCGGGCCCTACGTACCATGGGCCCCCATCCGTCCATGGCACTGAGCCATCCTAGCCCCATGATGATGGCCACATCCCTGATGCATGCTACTCAGATCACCATTCTGATCACCGCGACGAGGAGCATGCTCTCGAGCGTCGTCTCACCAAACTTCTCGAGCTTTGCTCTCAGGGAGGTGAGGGTATGAGTGGCCCTTCTCGTTCCTTTGTCTATGAGTTGGATGTAGTCCTTCGTGGTGCATCGTCGGGTTGTGTTCAGGGAGCATTGCCTGATGACCGTTCACAGATTGAAGACTGGCAGTTCTGTACTTTTCCCCATCATCTTGGTCAGCCTTTGTCTGTACCCTCCCCCGTCACTGTTGTTGTATGTCTTGTTCTTCCATCTGCTCGTGTATCTTCTGGCTTCTCGATCATTGACTCCGGAGCTACTCACCATGTGACCTCGTGACGGTCGTCCTTTCTCTGTCTCTGTCCCGTTGGTTTTGTTTGCTTTATGCGCACTGGCTCCAGCCAACTCCTTCCTGTTTAGGATGTTAGTGTCCTTCGCTTTGTTGGTCCTTGGGGGACCTCTTTCTCCCAACGTTCTGTATGTGTCGGATCTCGAAGTCAGCCTTGGATGAGAAGTCCAAGGCATGGAATTCTCATCTAGCCAAGGCGTTGGCACTATCTCCGTTTGCTCCTCTGGCCATGTGCTTCTCCATGGCACACGATGTGACCGTCCCTTTTGTATCCCGTTGTCTCTTCTATCATATTCTTCCTCCTCTACCTTTGCTCACGTTATCCCCTGATCACAATGACCTCTTGCACCATTGCCTCTCTCACATTCACACTGCCTCCATTCAGCATCTCATGCGTCTCCAGCATGCGGTTCACCTTGACTCCGCCACGTTTGTGTCCCCTTGCTCTTCTACCTGCATGCACTGTGCTCGTGGCAAAATGCACTGCTTTCCCTTTCCTACAGGTGAATCTACCACGTCACAACCCCTTGATCTTGTGCACACTAATGTCATGGGTCCCTTGTCCCATGATTTTCTTGGTGGTCTTGGTCGCTACAACCAATGAATTCTCTCACTATTGTTGGATCTTTGCCCTACGTCACAAGAGCGACATGACTGAGGTCCTTGAAACCTGGCTTCCTCAAGCTAAGGACACCAACCTTCGACCCCTTGCACGTCTTTTACAGGGATTGAGGTGGTGAGTTCTTTGGACACACATCCTGTTTTCTTGAGTCTCGTGGTGTTTGCATGGAGTTGACTCCCCCTTACACGTTGTAGCACAATGGCGAGTCTGAAGATTGCAACTGTACCCTTGTTGATGGTGTTCGCTCCCTACTCTCCTCCTTTGGCGAGTCTCCCCCTTTGGCCTTTTAGGCCATGTCCTACATGACGTGGATGTGGAATCGTGTTTTTCATGGTCATCTCCCTCTCCATGTCACTCCCTTTGAATGGTGGACCGGTCATCTTGCTGGTCTTTGTCTTGCCCGTGCCTGGGGCTCTGTCACCTTTTTTTGGCTCCCTTCTGACCACGGAGATGGTAAAATATCTCCCCATGGCCGACTTTGTGTCTCTCTCAGCATTTCTCCCTTCTCCAAAGCCTAGTGCTTTTGGGATCCTGTGCGTTGTTGTGTGTTCAAGTCACGCAACGCTCTCTTATTTGAAAAATTCTTTCAACGTGACCTCCCTTGCTCTTCTACCTCCTCCTCTCCTACTCCCCTTCCACTCTCTCGGATTGGGGGAGGTTCTCGCCCCCCTCCATCTGACACTCTTCTGGTTGGGGGAGGCCCACTCTTCTCCCCTTGGTGCGTTCATCAAAGGCTTATTCCTCCTCTCCTTCTTTCATCCCTGTCATCTCTCTATGTCCCTCTTCTCCTACACCCTCATCCTCCCCTAGAACAGTTGTAGCTGACCCTTCGGGTGAGTCTTCTCCAGTAGTGCCTCCCCTGTCAGCCCCTATGCCACTTTCGCCTGCGCCTGCTATCCCTCTCTCCACCAGTGCTCTGCTCCCTCTATATTGGACCATGGAGGAGCCCTTAGACCTACTGTCTTGGGTGAACCCGGGCTGCATGCTCTTGGCCTAGCTACCACTGCCTTACCCATTGTTGCATCCATGGCGCACCCCAGGACATCGCTTTGGTACTCTCTCATTGAGCGCAATTTTTTCCTGGCTCTTGTATCCTCCGTTGCTTGGTTTGGTGCCTCATGCTTTGCAGCTGCTGGTCCCTCTCCCCTTCCACCTCAACCACAAACTATACAATACGCCCAAAGTGCCTCACACTCTACTTTGTGGGAGAAAAGCTTGATGCCCTCTCTGACCATGGAGTGGATCTTCTCCGAGGAAGAAAATCAATGGCAGGCAAGTGGGTGTACGGATGGAATCTGAGCTGTACACCAATGCCAGGACCTTGCTCAGCGTGGTTGCCCAGCATGATTGGGAGCTCGAACAGATGGGTGTCAACAATGTCTTTCTCCACGGCAGACTTGACAAGGAAATCTACATGGTGCAGCCACCTGGCTTCACAAATGGAACCAACCGGGTGTGGCCTCTACTCAAGGCACTCTATGGGCTCAAGCAGTCTCCACACTACTAGAACCAGGAGATTATGGCTACATTGGACAAATGAGGATTCCGGAGAAGCATTGTTGACCATGCCCTGTTTCTTTGTGCTCCTTCTATACCGCTTGTTGCTATCCTTGTCAGTGTCGATAATGTCTTGATTGCCTCTTCCAGCATCACAACTGTCGAATTTGCAAAGACCCTTGTTTAGTCTACGAACAAGATGAAGGATCTTGGTCAAGCCTGTGTCTTTCTAGGCATGGAGCTAGAGCGTGATAGCTCACACGGCACCCTACACGTCCACCAGACTGCCTATGTTCGCAACTTGGGGTAGCGGTTTGGACCACTTCTGATAGTTGTTTCTTCAGCCTCTACGCCCATGACCCCAGCGGGTCAAACACTGCTCATATCGCCAAATGTGTCAAAACTGGGGGAGATTGTTGACGTGACTAGCTACCTAAGGATCATTGGCTCGTTGATATACCTTGCTACCACCACTTGTGTTAGTGTTGCCTTTGTTTTGAACTTCTTTTATCAGTTTTTCTCGTGCTCTAGAGAGCCTCATCTTGTGGCTACGCTTCGCATGGTGCACTATGCACTATCCACACCACGCATTAGGCTGTACTTTCGTACACAGCTCTCAACCAGTGTTTATGGATTCATTGATAGTGACTGGGCACATGACACCAACGCATGGAGAAGGATTGGGTAAGTTTTTTCGATTGGTGGCACTACTGTCTATTGGAAGAGTGGTAAGCAAGGGTGTGTAACCTTTAACATAGCGGAGGCAGAGTATGTTGCTCTTGGCGCATGTACTTGTGAGGACGTTTCGCTCTGTCGCTTGCTACAGCAACTGCGCGTTCCCATTCATTGCATCACACTACGCTGTGACAATAAAAGCACAAAAGCCATTGCTGGAAACAATGGCATGCACCACTCAAGCTCCAAGCACATCAATGTTGATCCCTTTGTTTGTGAGTGCATCATTGTTGGCATTCTTCAGGTTGATTGTGTGGATACACAGTCACAGAGGGCTGACTTCCTCACTAAGACCCTCAGCATAAACGTCTTCAAGTGTGCAGTTCATTCCGTCGAACTCGCATGTCCCCATGACCCCGGGTGATGTGCATTTGGTGTTTGCCTGTCGTGTTCACACCACCACTCCTATGCATTCTTGTGTGTTCCATTCCACTGATGCATGTGGGTTGCTTGTCTACGGGTCATGGGGAGTGTTGAAGCTATGTCCAGTTCTCAGCCACTCACATTTATTATTCCCTGTTGCATCACCACACATGCTC
>SZWC01004181.1:145040-156878 GCA_023375785.1 Penium margaritaceum
CCCCCCCCCCCCCCCCCCCCCCCCCCCCCCCCGCCCGGATAGTCAGGTTCTCCACGTCAGACTGACGCGATTTAACCTCGCCTTGGTTTGGGCCAGACCTGACTCACACGAATGATCCAGCGGCTTGGATCATCCGTGACAATTCATTGCAGTTGTGAGGCGAGTTCGAGCAAGCGCAATGCACGTTTTGTGTGGAAATGTCCCCGTGAGATTCGACGCGCCTTGTGCGCATACCCCATGAGAATAAAAAAGGCATGACATTTTACGAGACAATATAGCCTTTCTGTCCGGGTCGTGGTATGAAAAAAAGTTCTCATACGTCAGTGACTTTTGAAATTCGATGAAACAAAATTAAATATTTTGGTGCTTTTAATCAATTCATTGAAAATGAATCGTTCAAAACCTACAACTCCATGAATATTGAACATCGAATACAACGATCAGTAAGGTAACACAAATGCCCACTCAAGAAGATTAGGAACTCGTGTACGTTTGGTTCGTAACATTTCCCCCCTTGTAGCCGTGACGTCTTGGCACGTGTGTAGTTGTAGCCCGGAGACGACGGTAGTAGCCGTCGATGAGATGATTGCCGTCTCGGAGGTTGCCGTAGGGCTCCCAGCTGTTATGCGCGGCATCATAGCCAAGCCACTTGACAGGATATTCTGTCATCTTGCCTCGTCGTCAATGGCCGTGGGATGTCCTGGATGGCGTACTCCATGTCTTCGCCCAATTCAACGTGAGGCGGAGGAGGGACATCTCTGCTAGGGAAGTTACCTCCGGAGGAGGTAACTCGCTTGAGGAGGTAACTCGCTTGTCAAACCCGCGAAGCTTGATGTCCGCCAAGCCAAGGAGGACTTTGTCGCCAGTAGTGAAGATGTCGTCGCTGCGATGTTGACCAGATGCTCGCTTCATCGCTGCTTGTGTCTTCGCGAGAGTCCGCTGTGCTTCCTCTCAGACGGTGGTAAAGTCTCGTCGTAGAACGTCGACTGTTGGGATAGTACTGCGACTATGTATTCCGGGTGGTGTGGAGAGAAATTTTCCATACACCATTTCAAATGGAGTTTTCCTTGTTGCGTTGGAAACTGGCGAATTACATGCGATGTCGACGTTCGGGAGTTTTTGTGCCCAATCCGCCCCGTGAGGTTTGCAAAGTGTTCAAAGAATTTTTTCGAGCGTCTTGTTTGTTCGCTAAGTTTAACCATCGGTTTGAGGATGAAACCCCGTGGAAAGTTGAATCCTGCTTCCGTAGCGAGTCATCAGTTCGCGCCGAAAACGGCTGGTAAATCGATCATCTCTGTCACTCGTGATGGTTCTTGGTACGCCGTGTGGCCGCACGATGTTGTTTAGAAACAGTCGTGCTGTTCCTTTGGTGGTGAATGTGGTCGTTGTCGGGATGAAGTGGGACAATTCAGAAAACCTGTCAACAACCACAAGGATGGCGTCATATCCCTCGGGTGTGACTTGTAATCCGGTGACAAAGTCTATAGAAATGTCTGCCCATGGTTCCGTTAGAACAGGGAGCGGCTGCAGAAGTCCAGGTGGCCTCGTGCGGCGAGCTTTCTCTCGTAGACATGTGTTGCAGGTCTTGCACTAGTTGGCCACGTCGGATCGCATCTTGTCCCACCAGTAGTTTTTTGCCAGCTTCTTTAGCGTCTTGTCCTCCCCGAAGTGTCCACCTGGACCGGTGTCGTGGTATTATTCGAGCAGCATAGGGCGAAGCTCGTCGTTTGGGGGAACGACCACCTGGCGAGTGAAGCGGCGTCGCCAGTAGGGTGTTCCGAACCAAAAATTGGTTTTCTCATATCTGCCGGGCTGATCGTAGCCTCGTGCGAACAAACGCTCAAGGTAGGGGTCTCGTTGCAATTGCAGGGTTACCATGTCGGTCATTAGATTTGGTCGGCATTTGAGTACGTTCACTGGATTGGTTTTTCCTGGGCGATACTCGATTTCGTAGTCGACTCGGACTCTAGGAACTCTATCCATCGGGTTTGACGTCGGGTGAGATTCGGCTGCGTCTTCAAATAATTCACTACATGGTGGTCGGTGCACACGATTCATTGGCGACACTCCTGGTAGCATTGCCACATATTGAACGGGTGCACGACCGCTAGCATCTCCTTTTCGTTGACCGAATAGCTGAGTTCCAGGCCTTGCAATTTTCAAGACATGTAGGCCACCGGTTGTTCGCCGTTGTGGTGGTCTTGTAGGAGAATCGCGCCATTGGCTTGGTCTGATGCATCTACATCCATGACAAAGTGGATCAAGGGATCGGCTCATCATTGGGCTAGCACGGAGGTCAGAGCGTTCCACAAAGCGGTGAATGCTTCTTGTTCGCTTTCTCCCGACCGCCACTCATTCTCTTCTTGAGTGAGGTCGGAAAGAGGCATTGACACTCGCGTTTAGGCCCTCACGAATCATTGATAGCACTTGTAGAATCCGAGAGAAACTTAAATTTCTTCAACGTTGGTCTGCGTCGGCCAATCACCGACGGTTGCCACTCTTTTTGGATCCATGGTGATCCGTCTACCGCTGATGACGTGACCCAAAAATTCGATCGAACGACGACAAAATTCACATTTCGAGCGTTTTCCAAAAAACTTCTTTTTATAAGACTTTGAGAAATTCTTGGAGATGTCCATCGTGCTCCTCCATGGTGCGGCTGTACACGAGAACATTGTTGAGGTACACCACGACAAAATCGTTGAGGTACGGTAAAAAAATGTTCTTCATGGACGCCATGAATGTTGCTGGGGCATTTGTGAGTCCAAACAGCATAACCGTGACCTCAAAGTGTCCATAGAGAGTCCGGTATCCTGTATTCTTGATGTCGGCGACTGCCACGTGTATATGGTGATATCCAAAGCGTACATCAATTTTTCTGAAAATTCGGGCCCCTCGGAGTTGGCCAAAAAACATGACTGCTTGAGGAAGAGGGTAGCGGTTCTTGATAGTAGCGTCGTTCAACGCCCGATAATCCATGCACATCCGCATCTTTCCAGTTTTCTTTTTCACAAATAGTACCGGTGCAAAACATGGTGACGTGGAAGGGCGGATGAACCCCTGGCCAAGAATCTCGTCGAGCTGTTTTCAAAGCTCAGCCAACTTGTGATTGCTCATTCGACAGGCCACTCGGACGGTAGGTCTATAGCTCAGCTTCAGTTTGATGCGATGGTGGATTTCTCTCTAAGAAGGTAATGTTTTGGGAGTTCGTGAGGGAAGAAATTCGCAAATTTTTGGATGAGTGGTGTGAACTCTTTGGGTACCATCGCGAACTTCGTCGAGGCCAATGAGGCTGATGAGGCCGATGATGAGTCAGCTGCTGCCATTTCTGCTTCTCTCCTTAGCTCGAGATGTATGAGCCACACACGAGCTCCTCGTCACATACAATGCTTGGCCACGTTAAGCGGTATCGACTACACCGGTTGTCACTTTTCAGCTTCCGCAACTTCCTCTACTGCTTCCACCTCGGTTGCTTCCACTATCGGCTTCCATCCTGTACGCGGAAGTTGTCGTTTGGTGCCGTCTATCTCCACGTAGATGTCGTCGCAGTTCCATTCGACCTGCTAATTGTGCCAGTACAGAATACATCGACCGACGATGATTTTGTGATGGCTCATTGAACAAGACCTCCATGCTGCTACATCCTTAAGATCTCCCACTTTTAACCATAGTGGTTCACGCAGTCTCCATATCTGTAGTCTCCCGTCGATGGTTTTTCCTTCAAACACCCCTGGTTTGTTCTACAAACCCAGTTTGTGAACCATGCCATTGCTCATGAAGTTGTGTGAAGCTCCTCCATCCAATAGTGCCAGTATTGTTCTGCAACTTCTGCATCCTTGAGGCCGAACCCGTAGCAGGATCGCCGGTTGGTCGTCCTCTTACCCGTCGTTCAACTTTGCGATCTCGGAAGCCCTCTGCGGCGGTGTAGGCCGTTCAGATGGGCGATTGTTCATCGCAGAGTTTCCCCTTTCACTTGTGTCCTCCGCCGTTTCACGGCTCATTTTCTGCGACTTCCCCTCCTTTCTGACAGTTGCTTACTCCGACAATTTTGAGCAATGTGCCTGAATTTTCTGTAGTTATAGCAGGTTTGCATATCTCTCTGGTCGACGGCGTCTAATTCCATAGGAGTTGAGGAGTCTGTTGACTGGTTTTTTCCACTCCCACAATAACTTTGGTTAGCAAGTCACCAACCGTAGGATTCTTGGACCCGAGTGTTGCAATCAGCATTGTCAATTCTTTCAAGTGCTGCGATCATCCGTAGCAAGCTAATCTGAATGCCAAAAATGGCGATCGCTCGCCAGATATCTGGCTTGAGTGTGTTGTTGTAGTGAGAAGAGAGTTCGTCAGGGGCAATGTCTGCTTCGGTAATGACCTCGCAAAATCTCTGTGTGTACTCCGCCATGCTGAACTGTTGATGCAGACGCCGGAGTTTGTACTGTGTGTCATATTTTTCATTCAGTTGTCCAAAGCGTAAGAGCATCGCGTGCGAGAATTCATTCCAGCCGGTTGGTTGTGTCAGCTCGTCTTGCCACTGTGGGTTGATCTGCTCCAAGGGTATAACACCTGCGGTCGGTGATGTGAGACGGGCGCTATGAGTCATTTATGATGCTCCGCCGGTCTCCTCCTGCCGTTGGATGAACTTTGGGTTGGACCACCAACTTAACACCGTGCCTCGCAAAAGCGCAGCCGCGAGATCAATTTTCTATTGATCATCGTTGATCCCAGTAGCGGTGAAGTACACCTCCAAACTCGTCAGCCACATCTAAACCGTTGGTCCTTTTGAGTTTGCAAGATCGAACATTTCTGGTGGAGCCGGACGAATTTTGGGTTCGCTCAAGAGTTGGGAATTTCTCTCGATGAGCACCACTTGACGCATGCTTGCATTGCGAAGAGCCTCCATTGCGAGGTCGAGTTGTGGGAGCAAGTGGTTGTTGATTCCTTTGTGGTCGGAGATCCTGTTCGTCACTTCCTCATTGATCAGCGCATATCGTCCCATGCCACATGTCGTCCATGCTGTTGTCGTCAAGGCTGTCGGTAGGGGTGGCTGGTTCATTGCTGTTGGATCCTTGACCGGATTGGTTGCTGAAGCCGTAGGGGTTGTTCCAGCTACTGCAAAGCCTGCAACGCAAGCGTTCATTGTTGCTTTGGGTTTTGCATGCATTGGCACGTTCTGCTCCTCCATCACCGAAGTCGTCGCCAAAGAACCGCTACTGGTCGTCGGTTGTGCTCGCTCGCCTCACATTGTAGTCGCGAAGTCTACAAAGTCTTGACATGTGAGATGCGCTGAAGACTTGTGCAAGGTAGTCCTCCAGATGGGTGAAGTAGTCGGATGCCTCTCGTGCACTGCTGCGCTCTGATACCAAGTGTTACGCAAAACGAAGCGTAGATGGTGAACTGGTAGAAGTTGCGAGGCAAAACACAATTTAGAATTTGGGACACTTGAGCAATTCACAAGTAGCAGTAAGTGAACTTCGATGAAAAGTGTCAAAACAATCAAACATGTATACACAAGTGACGAGTTACGAATGAAGCATAGTCGGGGTCGTTGGGTCGAATGTCGAGCAATGCGTGTGGAGTTGCGCCGTGAGTGGTTGGATTCAAGAAGGTCCACCGAGAAGTCGGGGGTCTTCAATAATTGATTATGAAGATGCACAGTGCATCTTTATAAATCAAGATTCTTCAAGATTCGTCAAGAAGTCGAATTAAAGTTGGTGACACTTCTGTTCGTAGGTTCACAAGAGTGGTTGAAGCTGTCAGAAGGTTCGAGAATATCCACTAGGGGCAAGGTAATTGGCCAGTTTTCCTTCGGCCGTCGGAGTGAATGACGTGGTTCTTGCGACACAATGGGCTGTTTGTGTAATGACAGGAATGCCCACTAAAAACAATTCAGGGACTCGTGTACATCTAGTACGTAACACTTTGCAGAGATGAGATTTAGAGCATAGGACGATTTCAGGAATTTAGAAAGATGGATAATTTTTATGAATCAGGAAGTGTACTTCAATGACAAGTGTCGAACAAGTCAAGCAATTGTATACAAGGGAGAGCATCACAATGAAGTAAATATTGCATGCTTGGTGTTATTCCAAGCGTAGGTCGTTTACAGAGATGAGGTCTGGGACAAAAGACAATTCAGGTGTTTGAGAAAAAATGATAACTTGTGTAAAGCAGCAAGTGTACTTTGATAACAAGTGTCGATTGCGTCGAGCACATACATGTAATGTCGAGAATTAGAATGAGGCATATGTCAGGTCATCCACGTTCAAGCCGGGCAACATGTGCGAGGTTGCATCGTGAGTGGCTGATTTGAGAAGCTACGCCGAGAAGTTGAGGGGTCTTCATGAACATCGCGGTGTATTTTTTTTACTCTAGCACCGTCCACAAGTCAACTGAAGAATATTGACATGGTTTGCGATGCTGTTGTTGACCATCTTTTAGAGTGGTCAAAGTTGTGAGAAACTTCTGAGATAGAACACCCCAGGTTGGGGCAGTTGGCCAAAATGCCCCCTGCCAAACAGCAAAAAAAAAAAAAAAAAGTTGACGTGCGATGCGCCATGGATTCAATGAAAAAAATGCCCACTTGTGGATTTAGGAAATCCTGTACATCATGGGACGGAACATTTACCCCCTTTTAGTCGGAAGCCTCAGCACGCTAGCAGACGTAGGCTGGTGACGACAAAAGTAACAGTCCATCAAATGATCAATGTCTCGGAGACTGTCGTAGGGCTGATGTGAGAGACAGGGTGGATTGCCATGCTTTCAGGGAGTCAAAGTTGAGCGTCGAGTGGGGTTTGCATTCGCTCGATCTCAATTAGTTTCCAACCAGCGAGGTTTGAGTTTGGCAAAGTCCTGTCCTCAAAGTTTGATATTCGTAGAGCTAAGGAGGATGTGATTGCCAGAGATCAACACGTCATTGTTGCAATGTCGGTTGGCTGCTCGCTTCATGGTTGCTTGCATCTTTGAGAGGGTTTGCCGTGTTTCCTCCTAGATGCTTCTGAATTCGCTGCGGTGGATGTCAACCGCGTGGATGTTCCTCTGATATTGTAATCCAACCGGAGTGGCAGGAAGCTCGCCGTGCACCACCTCAAAAGGGATTTTACCAGTTGCGGCGGAAGTGGTGGAGTTGTACGTGATTTTGGCAGTCGACAGTATTATTGCCCAATCTGTGCCGTGTGGATAGCATAAGTTTAGGAGAATTTGTACGAGCGTCTGATTGTTTTGCTTGGTCAGCCCGTCCGTCTGAGGAAGGAACGTCGTTGATTGCTGCCTCCGGATGCCTTAGCATGCATCAGTTCGCATATCAAACGACCAGTGAAGCGGCCATCTGTGTCAGTGATGATGGTACGTAGCATCTTGTGCAACTGCATGATCTCATTTTAAAACAACCATGCTGTTTATTTTGTGGTGGCGGTGGTGGTCTTTGGAATGAAGTGCAAATTTTTGAAAAATCTGTCCACTACGTCGGGGTTGGCGTCATATCCCTCGGGTGTGGCGGGCAGACATGTCACGAAGTCCATGCTGATATTGGCCTATGATTCCATCAGAATGGGTAGGGGCTGGAGTAGACCAGGTGGCCACGTGCGAAGCGACTTTTGTCTTTGACGAGTGTCACACGATTTGTGGAAGGCTGCCATGTCGGTGTGCATCTTGTCCCACCATTAGCATTTTGCCAGCTTCTCCAGCATCTTGTCCTTGGCAAAGTGTCCACCTAGACCGGGTCGTGGCATTTCTCCAATAACATATGCCAAGTTATTCGTTAGAAGGAACTACGACCTGGCGAGTGAATCGTCATCGTCCGTTCTGGCGATGGTTGGCAGTTTGGGTGTTCAATCGGTGTAGTGCGACTTGCATAACTTGAATAGAATATGTTTGTGTATCAGATTTCTACTCTCAATTTTCCCATTGGTTTAGAGAGGTGATGCTGTTGATAGATGGATCCAATTGCCATAATGTGTCATCAATTTGTGCCACAAAATGGCTAGTGAAATGGTCGTCCTTTACACTGGTCATGGTACGTGGCACACCATATAGTTGAACATGGCCAAGTGCTGGATATGACGAGGAGCTCGTGCGTGGCTCATACATCTCAAGCCAGTAGAGGAAGCGGAAGTGACACAAGCTAACTAATCACCCTCATTGGCCTCATCAGCCTCATTGGCATCAACAAAGTTTGCGATGGTACCCAAAGAGATCGCACAACTCATTCAAAAGGTTTGCGGATGTCTTCCCCGATGAAGTCCCGATAACCCTACCACTGCAATGGGCATCGACCATCGCATCAAACTGAAGCTGAGAAGCTGACCCACAGTTTGAGGGGTCTATCAAATGAGTTAACACAAGCTGACCGAGCTAAAAAGGCAGCTCGACAAGATGCTTAGTCAGGGGTTCGTCCACCCTTCCACATCACGGTACGCCTCACTTGTGCTATTTGTCAAAAGGAAAACTGGTGAAATGAGGATATGTGTGGACTATCGGACGTTAAACGACGCTACCATCAAAAACCGCTATCTTCTTCCCTGAGCCAACAAACTTTTTGACCAACTTTGAGGGGCCTGAATATTCTCCAAAATTGACTTACGCAGTGGTTACCACCAGATTCGCGTAGCAGACGTTGACATGGAGAAGACGGCATTCTTAACTCGCTACGGGCACTTCGACTTCATGCTCATGCCTTTCGGACCGTACCTTGATGATTTTGCTGCGGTGTACCTCGATGACATCCTTGTGTACAGCCACACCCCCAAGGACAAACTTTACCGTATGCTGCTCAAAGAATGCCACAACACAAGTCTAGGTGGACACCTGGGAGAGAACAAGACACTGAAGAATTTGGCAAAAGCTACTGGTGGGAAAAATGCAATCCGACGTGGCCAACCTTTGAAAATCCCGCGACACATGTCAACGGAGAAAATCCCGTCGCTCGCGGCCACCCAAACTTATGCAGCCCCTCCCCATTCCGACGGAACCGTGGGCTGACATCTTCATGGACTTCGTCAGGAGACTACCAGTCACACCCGAGAGATATGGCACAATCCTCGTGGTTGTCGACAGATTCTCCAAAATGTCATATTTCATCCCAACAACGACCACCTTAACCACCAAGGGGACAGTACGGCTGTTTTTAAACAACATTGTGCAGCAACCCGGCATACTGAGAACCATCATGAGCAACAGAGACAGTCGATTCACTAGCTGATTCTGACGCAAACTAATGCCTCCCTACGGTAGCGAGATTCAATAGCATTTCATCCTCAAACCGACGGCCAAACGGAGCGAACCAAGCAGACGCTCGAATAGATTCTCCAAACACTATGAGAACCTCACTGGACGGATTGGGGAAAAAAAACTCCCGACCGCCGAAATCACATGTAATTCGGCATATTCCACCTCAACAGGTAAAATTCTATTTGAAGTGGTGTATGGAAAAAACCCGGCAACACCGGCCGGTCTACAAAGTCGAAGCAACATTCACGGGGTTGATGCCCAACAACACGACTTGACCACGATCTGAGAATAAACACGCCAGATACTTCCAAAGACGCAATTAGCGTTGAAGGCAGCAGCTGACCGGCATCACAGCGATGATGTTTTTGCGGCCAGCGGCAAAGTCCTCCTAAGTGCAGCCAATATCAGACTTTGAGGAGCTGAATGTTGGAAGCTCAATCTCGATGGTTAGAGCCGTTTGAGATCGAGCGCATGCACACCCCATTGGTTGCACTCAAACTCCCCGATACTATGCAAGTTCATCCGGTGTTCCAAGTCAACAGACTCAAGCACTGCCGAGAACCCTAGAGAGAACTTCCCAAGCAAGGATGTCCCCCCCCTCCTCCCGTTCAAGTGGATGAGGACAAAGTATACGTCATTGAGGACATCCTCGGCCATAGACAACGTGGGGAAATGATAGAATATCTTGTCAAGTGGTACGGCTACGACACCGCACATAACAACTTGGAACCCTATGACCTATGACAACCTCCAAGACATCAATCATCTCATCGACGACTACTACAGCCATCACTGGGCTACAACAACGTGCGAGCCGGGGCGTCGCAGCTAAAAGGGAGAGAAATGTTACATAACATAAGTACACAGGTCCCAAACATTTTTGAGTGGGGATTTCTCTTATTACACAAATGGCCAACCGTGTCGCGAGACCTCGGTATTCACTTCGACGGTTGAGGGAAAACTGGCCAACTACCCTTGTCTCCAGTGAACCTTCTTGACATTTTTGACAGCATTGACCTCTCTTGCGAATCTACAACAAAAGTGTCACGTCCTATCGGTTGACTTCTCAACGCACCTGGACGATTCCAGATCTATAGAGATGCATCTCGCATCTTCACCGTTGATTCTCAAAGAACCCCGAATTCTCGTCAGACCTTCTCGAATCCGACCACTCACGACGCGGCTCCACACACGTCGCTTGACTATCAACCCAACAACCCTGACTACCATACTGCTCCTTAATTTCGGTGAATAATTTTATGTGAATTTGGTGTTCCTTAATTTCAATTAATTGTTTTTGGGTTCAGATTCATTTGGTAGTGCCTTAACTTCGTTCTTGAGGTGAAAGGTGTACTCTTACATTTGGCGATGAGTCAAGTACAGCTCCTCAGTGATCCTTGATTTCGGTGGATCTGTCTCGCTCGTGCGCCATAGAGTCACCAAATCTATAGCTTGGCAGCAAAACAATGCCTCGCTTGCCACAATGGTTGGTGCTAGCTAACGTGGCAGCATAGCTGCAGTGCGAAAAGAGGGTGCTATGGGTTGATAGCATGAGAGCGGGCCAGCAGTGCAACGAGAAAGCGGATCAGCAGGGTAGCTATGGGTTGGGAGAGCGGAACACATTTTCTGAACAAATTGAAGTACAAAGTGGAAAAAAAGTACACCAGCCAAAACAAGAAGTGAAGTAGAACCCAGTTGACCAAGTTTTGTGCATGATCCCTTAGATTCAACGAATTGCTCTCAGAAATAATTTGGTGCACCGTTGAATTCGACTAAAAGAAATTTTCTGACACATTTTGACGACCAAGGAAAACATTTGTACGGAAACAAAGGAGCAGTAGGGTATGCCTCATTCAAAACTCAACACTTGTATATATATGTTCCATTATTCCAACACCTGTCATCAAAGCACACTTACCTCTAATTGTAACTTGCTTAAGTGACCCAAATTCTAAATCTTGTTCTGCATTCCAACTTCTACCTCTTCACCATCTACGCTCCGTTTGGCAAAATACATACCCCTCCATTAGAACAACAACTCCCATTCTCTTATGCACAATGGAGTGTAGATGGTGAAGAGGTAGAAGTTGGAAGGCAGAGCACGATTTAGAATTTGGGTCACTCAAGCAATTCACAATTAGAGGTAAGTGTGCTTCGATGACAGGTGTTGGAATAATGGAACATATGTATACAAGTGTCGAGTTACAAATGAGGCATAGTCGAGGTTGTTGGGTCGATGGTCAAGCAACGCGACGCGGAGTCGTGTCGGGAATGGTCGGATTTGAGAAGGTCCACCAAGAGCTTGGGGGCTTCGAGAATCGACAGTGAAGATGCAAGATGCATCTTTATAAATCCAGATTTGTCTTGGTGCATCGAGAAGTTGACCAAAAGGTCATGATACTTCTGTCGTAGGTTCTTGAAAGTGGTCAAAAGTTGTCACACGATGCAAGAAGGTTCATCAGAGGGTGAGGGCAATTGGCCAGATTACCCTCGACTGTCCGAGTGAATACCAAGGTTTCGCGACGCGGTGGGCCATTTGTGTAATGACGAGAATGCCCATTCAAAGAGATTAGGAACTCTTGTACATCTGGTATGTAACACTCCCCCCCCCCC
>SZWC01004181.1:160703-176956 GCA_023375785.1 Penium margaritaceum
TGGGGGGGGGGGGGGGGGGGGGGGGGGGGGGACTAGTATGGGAGGTTGAGGCGCCTTCTCAGTTCCTAGACTGGGACATCCAGTGAAACGAACCTTGCCTCTCTAGCAAGGAGGAAGGCAATGTGGTTCTTCTCATGGACGTGGAGGAAGCATGAGGGGATTCCATAGCCGTGGGCACTGCAACGGGGGAGAGAACAAGCGTACTCTTGAGGGAACTGTCCGTTGCTAATCAATACAATGCCGGGGTCACTGAAGACTCTTTGGATTGTGCGAATCGGGGGAAGCATACTATAGAATTTGGCTTTGGTGATAGTGCATGGGACGTCAAGGCAAGCAGAGTCTCTGCAACCTCTATGTACAACGGCATCGTTTGCGCCTCAGAGGTGCCTCTCATGGCAATGCGCACAACGCTGCATGGATAAGGAGACCTTGGTGATGATGGGGAAGTTGGGGTCCACCTGATGGAGGGGAGGGATGTGCTGGAGGTCTGGGTTGTGGGACAGGAAAACGACAAACCCTGTGAAGAGGTCAAGAACCTTTCGTTCGCGTCTATCTGTCTCTTGCTTGAAATCGGTACTGTCCAAGAAGGAAGCAGGGGAAGGGTATGAGCCCGAGGCACATGATGAGGACGGTTGGGTGAAGTATGCCTTCACCTCCTCCGCACGGAACGATGGATGGACATCCTTGATGAAAACCTTCACTTTGTGTTCTCCAGGAGAGGAACCTGACTGAGTGGAGAGTGCAGATGGCATGGTCTTGGAGAGGGAGGCGGTGAAGAGAATATGGCAAGGGGCCGATGCAAAAGTGTGGGCCCTTGCCTCCAATGATTGCGTTGCTGGGGACCCAAGGGTAGGACCGGGTTGTGGCGCAACCTTGATGTCCTTCAAGTTGAGTAAGGCCTTGCATGCCTCCTCGGTGCGGAAGGTGAGGGAGATGAAGGCGTTGCCAAGGTTAGGTGACATGGGGAAGCTGCGGATGGTGACAATGAGATGGGGTCCTGGCTTCTCTGATGCTGGGATTCCAGGAGGCATGGGAAAGAGGTCTGGGTGGAGATCAATGTGCTCCTCTACACATCGGCACAAGTCTGGTAGCGATGTGAGGTGTTGGCGAGAGAATGGACGCGAGCAATCGGAGCCGTTCTCTTCCAAGAAAATGGCGGTAAAGAATAAACGGTCGCGTACATGTTGTAAGAGTTGCACAGGCCGGAACAGTAATACACGGTACACCAAAAAGAAATGATTGTAGTTGTACACGGGTTCAAGACATGGTGGTACCACTTGGAATGCCGACAATGCATTGTGTGTGTACCAACCATCACGTACAAAAACATCCAAAGACACAACCAAATCTGAGCCGACGACAAACTCAATGGATGGAGTTGATCGTCGTCAAATGCTGACTTACAAAAGAGCGGATTGAGCGGATGCTCTGAGTTGGTGACCAGATCTGATGGCCGAGGTTAACACGTTACCCGTCGAATACGACTCGTGCCTTATGAGGAGTTCGGTGGACACAATAAAACTAGGTTCTGGTTTGAGGAGCCTTATTGGTGATGACGATTTAATCGACAGGTTGTTGTACCACCAAACGAAGAGCTTGGAACAACGCTATTAGTGAAATTCCACGACACCGGTCCAAATGGACACTTCGGCGAGGACAAGATGCTCAAGAAGCTGGTAAAATTTTAACTGCTGGGACAAGATGCAAACTGACGTGGTAGCCTTCTACAAATCGTGTGACACTTGTGAACGGCAAAGTTATCAATTCACAAGACAACCAGAACTGCTTCAACCACTCCATGTTCTGACAGAGTCGTGGGATGACATTAGCGTGGATTTTGTGAAGGGATTACTCACCACTCTAGAGGACTATGACGCCATAATTGTGGTGGTGGAAAGGTCTTTAAAGCTTTCACAATTCATCCCAACTACGACCACCGTCATTGCCCAAGGAACAACGCGGCTATTCCTAAACCACATCATACCACGTCCAACGGAAGTTGTTGCTTAGCACCGACGGTTTCCAGATAGATGTCACCGCTGTTCCAGTAAACCTGTGGATTGTGCCGGTCTAGAAAATCTTGTCCTACAATGATTTTGTGGTCACTCATTGGACATGACCTGTAGATTGTTACATCCCATCTCACACTTGAAGTCGTAGCGGTTCCTGGAGTCTCCGTATTTGCAATCTCTCGTTGACAGGTTTTCCTCTAAATACCCCTGGTTTGGTCTGCAAATCCAGCTTGCAAACTATTCAATAGTTTTGTTGCTTTAAGAAACTGTAAGAAGCTCCTTCATCCATTTGTGCTGGTACCATTCTACGATTCTTGCATCCTCGAGGCTGGACCTTTAGCAGTATCATCGGTTGGTCATCCTCGTACCCCTCGTAAAACTTAACGATCTTGCAAAACCCTCTACGACAATGTATGCCGTTTAGATGGGCGATCGTTCGCCGCAGATTGCTTTGCGCGGAAAAGAGTTACGCCACACACTCCTACCCCTTACAGTTTCTGGACTCCTTTTTCTATGACCCCCTCCCCTTTTGGCCTGCTGCTTGTTCGGGCAGTTACGAGCAATGTGAATGAAATTTTCGAAGTTGTAGGAGGCTTACGTATCTCTCTGGTTGACGGCGTCCACTTCCATTGGAGTCAGGAAGTCCCCCGAATGGCTTTTTTCATTTCCACGATAGTTGTGGTTGGGAGGCCGCCAACTGTAGGATTCTCGGATCTGAGTGCTTTAGTCAGCGCTGGCGATCCTTTCGACTGCTACGATGATCTGTGGTAAGTCATTTTGAATGGCGAAGATGGCAATTGCTTGCCGGATGTCTCGCTTGAGGCCGTTGTTGTTGTGAAAACAGAGTTCATCGGGGCCGATGTCTGCACTAGTGATAATCTCGCGGAGTTTGCACATGTACTCTGCTACACTGGATTGCTGACAGAGACTCTGGATCTTGTAGCTTGTGTCAGAAATTTTGTTTTCTGCCGTCCAAATCGTGCGAGCACTGCGTGCGAGAATTAACTCTTCTTGGTTGGTGGCGTGAGCGCATCTTCCCACTGTGGGTTCATCTGCTCTAAGGGTAAAACACTTGCGGTTGGCTATATGTAGCGGGCACCATGGGCCGTTGATGATGCCCCATTGGATGGTCTTTAGAGCTGACCATGAACTTAACGCCGTGTAACGCAAAAGCGTAGCCATAAGCTCAATATCTTTTTCGTTTGTTGTTGACCCCAACAGCGGTGAAGCACACCTCCAAACTCCTCGACAACACTCAAACCGTCGGTCTCTTAGAGTTCGCATGATCAAACGGTTTTGGTGGGGCCGGAAGAATTTTGGGTTTGCTCGAGAGTTGGGATTTTCTCTTGATGAGTACCGCTTCACGTGCGCCTGCATTGCAAAGAGCCCCCATCACGACGTTGAGCTAATAGAGCAGGTGGATGTGATCTGCTTGAGTGCGGACATTCATTTCGCCAATTCCTTGTTGATTTGCGCGTGTTTTCCGGTGCCACCCGTCATTCTTGCTGTCAGAGTTGAGGCTATTGGCAGGGACGACTAGTTTGCCGCTGTTGGGTCCGCAACCGGATTGGTCATCGGAGCCGTAGGGGCTGATCCAGCTGCCGCATAGCCTGCCACGCCACTATTCGCTGTCGTTTCTGGGTTCGCATGCATAGGCACGTTTGGTTCTTCCATCGCCAAATTTGTCGCCAAAGACACCGCTGCTTTTCGTCGGTTTGGCTCACTCGTCTCACGTTGTAGTCACAAAGATTGCGAAGTCTTGACGTGCGAGATGTGCTGACGTCTTGTGCGAGGTAGTCCTCAAGATGGATAAAGTAGTCGGTTGCCTCTCTAGCACAGCTGCGCTCTGAAACCAAGTGTTATGCCAAACGGAGCATAGATGGTGAACAGGTAGAAGTTGCGAGGCAGAACACAATTTAGAATTTGGGACACTTGACCAGTTTATAATTCGGATTAATTCCCTTATACCCATGTTCCGAGCCTCGAGCTTTGTGAATATCCACTACGTACACAAAATGACCATACTACCCACTCACTTAAATTGGTGACCTCATTGTCCGCAAAGTGCGAATAGTAAGAAATTGTGTATGCGGTACCCACTCTTGAGGAAAGATGACTACATTACCGGTATTCTGTACATGTTATGTCATGTGTGGATATTCTGGTCACAGTATTTCCAGATTTCATGAAATCACTCCATTTTTTGTTCCAGTAAGTGTTGCATGCAAAGATAGGGTGAACACAAGGATAGAACTAAAGCGTCATCGCACTTGTTTACGTCTTTTCAACATAAAGTCGTGCGGCCGAAACAATATTGGTGCATTAGTGTCGCCGAATGCTTGTGCAGAAGACGAGGATTATGTTTTCTGTTGGCAGAAGTCGTCATCTTTCTAAAGGGTTCACGTCACATATACCCAGCTTTCAAAGCTTTATAGCTGATGTACCATTGTCGTGCAAAAAACAATGCATGTGAAAATGTGTGACAGAAAATAACGCATATAAAACCTCTGCATAGAAAACAACGTATATGAAAATGCCATACATAAAACAAGGCATATGCGAACTCTACACAAAAAATACCTCGGGAATCCAGAAACCTTAAGAAAATGTCATGTTCTCGCCACATACCATGTAGCATTAATGCATGACATGACTTTGTCACTCACAATGTCTCTGAATGATGCACCATGGCACTTTATTCAATGTCAGGCCCAAAACACATGATGTGATCCAGCATGAAGAAAGGGGTGGGCGGTTGGTTGATTTTGTAGCAAAGGCTGGGCGGATGGTTGCTTTGGTAACACATGGAGTACGGATGGTTGCTTTTCTTCTGAACCACGGTCAGATCGTTGCTTTTCTTCCGAATTACGGGCGAATGAGAGTCACACTTTGCATTTTATGGGTACGCAAGCTATTCACCCCTTTTTAAAACCCCGACATGCTATCGTCAGCACCGCCTTAGTACAATTCACAATCGTGCATGGTCGTGAAGTAATGTCTTGTTAATTTCGAAGGGGTCTCAATCTTACATTGGACGACGATAATGGCTGCCACACGCATGCCACATCGGCAGATATTGGTTGTCGACTGTCACATCCGGAGTTCCGATCCCATGTATCCGGCATCGACGGTGCGGAATGCGACACAGAAGCCACGTTGGCGCATAGTGGGTGTGTGCTCCCTCAGCCTACGAACTGACCTAAGTTTCCTTGCTCCCTACCATGGTGACCGTTAGTAGTAGCATAGGACATGATGTCCCGCGGTTCACCATGGTGCATGCCATGCACTACACTTTTTTTAACATTTGTCCACCATGCGTGCCACTAGCACGCCATGGCAAACATGTCGTTTCCTTCTGGAGCCCTTCTCTTCTCAGTTAGTCCCTCTCACCATGGCACTTGTGCTCGTTCTGAACTCTGGTAAGTGGGTATGATGGTTCCGAATATGACCGTGACGTGGGTACAATGCATGTTAGCATGCATGCTACTGCATGCTGTACCCACAGGGGGTGTTATGGATCCACCGTTGTTCCACTTTTACGTTCCCCCAAAAGCGACCATCGGCAGCTGCGACGAGGAGGAGGAACCTCGTGTGTCCCAATGGTACACGAAGGGGTTTGTGTTGGACGACTTCAAAGAGGCCTGTTGGGTCGAGCACCTCCAGGTGGAAAAGTGCATTACTCCACGCTCTCCACAGCGTGGAGGGCAGTGTCCGATGAGGTTGAACGGTGGCTCCTGCATTCAGCCGTTCCGTCCCCCGGCTGCGGGTGGTTTACACTTGTCAAAATTACAATGGTGTCGGTCTTGACTGACTTGGATTTGCTACTCCGTCCAAGTACGGTGCAATTGTGTGAACGCTATTGCTGTCCACATGATACAACATTACTTCTACGCACTGCTTAACTCTTCTCCAATTTTCCTCAATGCACAATTGTCCTATGATGAACGTACGCCATCCCCAACGGACTCCCGGGATGCCGACGCGAAGAAGAAGGGCACCAAGCCAAGAAAGCGTCCTCGACATATATCCCCTGTGAACATCCCGGGAGGCAATGCCTTCCTGAACATGGACGCCTGTCGCGAGGCGGTGCACGGCTACGTGGTGTCCGTACACATGGGGGTGGGAAGCAAACCAACACGGCTGGAGGCCCGGTGTGCGCACCCGAGGCAGGTAGGCTACGCGTGGTAGCTCAAGGCGCGGTGGCAGAGGAAGACCTCAAACCTCACCATTGTTTTTTCAAGGAGGGACACAAGTGCAACAGGACTGGGATGAAAGGAGACCCATCAAGGAAGGCCGCGTCGGTGCTAAGCCACATCCAGACGACAGTGTCCAAGGAGCCATGTACCTCGTCGAAGGCTTTGCGGGAAATTGTGGAGGCGCGTATGAGCGAGCGGTCGGCGTACCATGCCATACACCACGCAGAAAAGAAGGCTCGGACCAACCTCATGGGCGAGAAGAGCCACTCGTGGGGACTTCTCCCAGCATACGTCACCGTAGTAAGTACTGTGCAGTCCTCCACCATGTCCTGTTCTATGTGTATGAAGCCATGTCCTGTTCTGTTTCTGTGACTCTTGCTTGTAGTTGCAAAAGGTGGACCCGTCCACCGTGGCTGTTGCGGAGCAGGACAAGCAGCATCTCTTTCAACGGCCGCTTGTGGCTCCTGGTGCCTGCCGGAATGGGTGGTCGCATGTGCAACAATTGTTGTACATGGAAGGCACTTTCTTAAGAAATGGCTCCAAGCAAGTGCCGATGTTTGCACAATACTGGATGCCAACAACCACGTCGTGCCCATGGCGTGGGTAATATGCCCACAGGAGGACAAAAAAGTTGGAACTGGTTTTGCCACCGTCTGGCATAGGCGTACCCGACAGCTAGGCACAACGGAACCGTGGTCATCAGCAACAGAGATGCAGGACTCATCAGTGCCGTCAGGCGTTAGTTTCCTGGTGCTGTTCACACCTACTATTGGCAACACTTGTGAGAGAATGTCAAGTCAGAGGCGGGAACAACAGCAACCGACATCATGTGGAGGCTGGCTTGCCCCTTCACGCAAAACGAGTTTGACTGCGCACGTGATGGGCTCGGCCGAACGTACGACAAGGGTTACAAATACTGGTTATGTGGAGACGGGGATCCCGGGCTGCCTTTAGAACAGTGGACACGCCTCAACTGTCATGTACCACGCATGGGTCACATGACGTCAAATGCGAGGGAGTTCCTCAACGCCCGCCTCATGGACATCCGCAACTTGTACCCGTTCCACTGTTTTGTACAGATTTACCCATTTATTCAGAGACTCTTTGTGGAGCGCCGACGTGCTACCCACGGCTACGATAGCCGCCACGCTCCTGTGGTGGATGCCAAGCTGCAGCACTACACCAAAAACGCCAAGGAGTAGTGGGTGATGAGGTATGGCGGCCTCATGGGCACCGTCACGGGCCCGAAGAGCCTCGCAGGTCGGGAAGTCGATGTGAACGCAAAAAGGTGCTCATGTGAGCAGTGGACAGAGTACGAGTACCCATGCCAATGCGCTGTGGCGCTGATGCTGGACGAGGGTCCTAACCCTGAACTGTACACTGACATGAACCCTGAACCTTACAGTTCAGGGTTAGGACACCCATGCCTAGAGTCAACCTCCGTGAGCTTGAGTACGCCATGCGTGGGTGGGGCCATCTGGGTGTGAAGCACTGTCGTGGGCGACCAGGCTCTACGTGCATGGATAGGGGGACCCGGCGTAAGCAGGAGCGCATCTGCTCCAAGTACGGCCAAAAGGGACACCACCCCATTTCTGCAAGAAACCGCCTTCCCTATCACCAACAGCAGTGGCCACCACTAATGCAAGAGAGCTCGCTGTCAGCACCTTTGGTCGTGAGACAACAGTAGTTGAGCTTGTTGTCGGTGCCGTGGCATTGGTGGCAGACGGTGACGTCGAGGGCATGGGCGGTGGCCTAGAAGGAGCAAAGTGTGGTGCTGGTGGTGGTGCATTTTAAGACATGCAAGGAGACTATGGCGGTGGACCAGAAGGGGTACAGGGTGGCACTGGTGGTGAAGCAAAAGGTGTGCAAGGTGGTGCTGGTGGTGAAGCAAAAGGCATGCAAGGTAGTGCTGGTGGTGCAGGTCAAGGCGTGCAAGGTAGTGCGAGTGGTGGGATGTCAGGTGCTGCCGGCAGTGCGGCTGGTGTTTTGACAATTGTGCTGGCATGCGGCCATGGAGGAAGGCAAAACCCTAAATGCCGTCCAAGACATGGCGGGGGAATTGCAGGCAAGCCCCCTAGAAGGACGTGTAGGCAGCGCCCCCCAGGAGGTGCAGGCAACGCAGGCAATGGTGCTGCCCGTGGTGTAAGGGGAGATGGTGCTGAAGGCATGGTGCAGGCAGCGCAGACTGGTGCAGGAGGTGCAGGCAAGAGGTGCAGGAGGCACAAAAATTGGTGCAGACAACGCTGCTGGCAGCGGGGAAGCAGATGGTGATGAAGGCATGGTCATCATGGCCTCGCAGGTTGACAATCCTGAAAATGTGGATGACTCGTCCGCGTCGTCATGGTGCAAGAGTTCACAGTCTGGTGAATGCACTGACACGGACTTAGAAGAGGAGGATTGGTAGTCCTCAGGAAGTGGGAAGGAGGAGTGGGAGTCTTCCTCTGGCATGCCAAAGGACGAAAATGCACATCCCAAGCGTCATCATCATGGTTAAACCTCCTGTGCTTGTCTGCCATGGTAAGCTCTGTGTACTTTATCATGGCCATGCGCGATGTCACTTTACCAACCTCTTCTACAAGCTTTTAAACTAATTCTATTTCTTTGCTATTGCAGGTTCTACCAGTGGTCTTCAGTGGTGGGTCCATGAGGAGCAGAACGGAGCACAAGATGGTGTGGATGACACATGGCAAACTACCGGTGGAGATACAAGCAGCCAGTGACAACACAAGTCATGGAGACTGCAGTGCACCTTAGCACACTTAGTGTCAACGATGCCGTTGAGACAGTGGCCCGACCTCACGTGGCCAGTCCCTGTAGTGGTCAATGTGTGTGAGTTCACTAGTGAACTCTTTGGGGAGGAATATTTGATGCTGTGTGTGAGTTCTCTAGTGAATCAGAGTGTGTGGCATGCAAAGTCATTTCCTACGTGCATGACCTACCTGTGTATGTGCAGACCTTGATTAGCCATAGCTACTTGACTATCCTATTCTTTTTATTGTGATGTTTAATTTTCATGAACGTCTTCCCCCTTGCCATTGCATTCTTGTGTCAATGACTAATGTAAGAATGGTGTTGATTGAGATAGGCTGAGCTTAGGAAAAATCGTATGTTAAACATGCACAATAATGTAATGTTGGACAGATTGAGGTTGAACTGCCTGAAGCATGACCAAACTATCCACCACCATACATTGCGCCATAGTTACCAATGGCCAAACAAAAATGAGATGTATGGAAACGCTGTTGTTAATGCTGTTGTCCATGGAAAAAGTGACTTTGTTGACAATTCTTGGCAAACCTTCGGAATCATTACATTCTCTGTTCAACATGCAGAAGAATGTAACATTGGGCACATTGATGTAGAACTGACTAAAACATGACCGAACTGTCCACCATGATACGTGGTGCATTAAAACTAGTAATGGTCTAACAAAATTGTGACGAATGGAAACAGTGATGTTAATGTTGTTATCAACGGACAAAGTGACATTGTTGACAATCATTGGAAAACCTTAGGAGTCATTACATCCTCTGTTCAACATGCACAAGAATGTAACATTGGGCACATTGATGCAGAACTGACTAAAACATGACCAAAATATCCACCGTCGTACATGGTGCATTGATGCTAGCAATGGTCAAGAGGGCTTGAAACCCTTGTGATCGAGGGTTTCAAGCCCAAGGCATCCATTGTCCAGGGGTGTTTGGTGGACGCGGAGTTGGCATGCAAACGTCAAGTATCCAACACATTGTCTCTGGTTCGCATGGTTCGTTCATCCCAGTGGGTGGGTCCTTGGTTGCAAGGAACAAGTCCAAGCAAGCCTTCATCATAGCCCATGCATCCTTTTCTTGCTTGGGAATGAGATCTGGCGTGCTGGTCCTGGTACGTTTGCCTCCCCAAGCCCCATCTTCATCCCATCGGAAGATCCTCCAAACAGTGGCCCATGTGAAGGCGTCTATGGCCGTACGTGCGTCAGGAACCTCATCGGGGTCAGCCTCATCATGTCCATACAGCAGTCGACCCATGTTTCATACGATGTACAAGACTGTGAATGGCAATAGATAGTGTCCTTCACCAGCTCCATAGTTGTACGTGCACTAGGAATGGTTACACCCGCATGGACAATTCGGCTCCAATGAGATCTATGGCTCCCATACGTCTTGGCAGTTTAATGGTCTCGGACTGGGCAATGGCCAGTCCAACATCTGTGCCATCGCTTGAGGTGTCACTGGCCATGTGGCCTTTGGCATATGGCGGCCATCAACGGTCCTTGTACGAGCCTCTTTGCGATCCCATGCTTCCTTAATTGCGATCCATGCCCGGTGGACAACAAAGGGGGGTCTGTGAAACATGGAGTAACCCACCCACGAGCTTCAACGCTGTTTTTCCGCCTCTCGGATGACATGTTATCCGAGCCAAGGAGGCCGGGTCGACCCTAAATGACAGGTTGTTGCTGCTTGAACAAAGACAAATTAGGCGCAGTGTGGTTTTCTGTACTGTTTAGTATGCCAGATGACACTACGAACTGGTACATTAAACCAGCCCGCAAGGTGAGTCCAACGTCAACATAAACTATGAGTTACCGTGTGCATTGCTCATGGCTGACGGTGGCTAAGAGACTTTTTCGGCAGAATGTAATTGGCCCTAAAACCATGGATCAGGGCATCCTACGGCAGGGCATCGATGGCGTCCGTTCATCTTGTCAGCAAATGCTCGGTAGCAATTGCATGAAGAGTGGAGTATGTCATCAGTGCCTATGAGTGGTTCTCCAGTGCACGCTCAAGGCCTGACATCGTGGCATGCCACGTAGCCGAAGTGAAGCTCCACTTTACAGATGAAGATAGATCTCCCACTAGGGTCCTGTTATGCTGTTGTCACGATTTGCGGACCTGCCTCTAGCCAAAATGAAAAGTGGGTATTGGAGCCACCTCGGAAAAAGTGGGTAAAGAGTGCTTTGTTTTTTCCTTTGGACATAGTGTGCACCGATTAAAATCAGTGGGGAGAACGGAAGCCCCTTGCCAAAAAGTGGCCACACTAGTCTTCTTCTCCCACGACTGGCTGATACATAAATAAAGTTTTCAACCGTGGATAACCTACGCAGAACCTTTTCAAATGGTGGGTAGAAAAGAAACCCCCTTCATAATTTGCGGTAAGTGTAATTCAATGACAAGTGTCGAAATGATCGAACACATATACACAAGTGCTTAGTTACAAATGAGGCATAGTCGGGGTCATTGGGTCGATAGTCGAGCAAATCGTGTGGAGTCGCATTGTGAGTGGCCGGATTCGAGAAGGTCCGCACAGAAGTCGAGGATCTTTGAGAATAAAGGGTGAAGATGTCAGATGCATCTTCATAAATGTGGATTCGTCTTGGTGCATCGAGAAGTTGACCAAAAGTTTGTGACGCTTTTGTCTTATAATTTTAAGAGTGATCGAGGTTGTCAGAAGGGTCGAGAAGGTTCACTTGTGGCGAGGGCAGTTGGCTAGTTTGTCCTCGACAGTCGGAGTGAATACCAAGGTCTCGCGATGCGGTGAGTTGTTTTTGTAATGACAGAAATGCCCAATCGCAAAAGATTAGGGACTTGTGTACGCCTGGTACGTAACTGTATGTGAGGGTCACGGGTGACAAAGGTGGGGGTAATTAGCATTTTCACTGATGGAGAAAACAACATTGAATTATGCAAAAAAAAACCTCGGCGACTGCCGCTGATTGTTTCTTGAGACCAAAAGATTGTTAAAGGTCACTATGTAAGCCAAGAAAGGTATGGAGTACATGTTTGCCTGTATGATCAGGAATTGCTTCCGTGAAGGTCGGAGGGGAAGGACGACGGTTCGCTGCGTCATTCCCGCTCATTCCAGTCACTTCCCTCTTGACGGAAGAATCATGAAGAAATCACTAATTGAGAGGTAACCATAGCATCAAAATCAAAACGGTCTTTCTCATTTGGGGCCCATCTTCGAAGAGTATTGTGCTTGCGCATAGCCCTCGCACCGCGTTTTCTGAGAGGCTCGCGCATTTACAGCTCCGAAGCCCGTGCGAACGGGCCCCTGCCGCAAAGAATCCCGGATGCTTCGCGAGTACTGCTCGCAAGGAAGGGAAAAAGCTGGCACCTGATCATATTTGCGCGTGCATGACGTAGACATGACCCGGCCCACTGAGTATTTTTCTACAGATGCCATTGGAGTTAAGCATGCAAGAGACACAACTGGCAACCCGATGAAGTAGAGTTACAAAAAATACTATATGTCAGTTTTGTAAACTTTAGAATAAACCAGATTTCTTCAACCTTTCCCCCCCACTGTTTCCATTCTTTCGTGCATGCATTGTCCATGGCAACTACATGTATTGCAAATGAACATTTTCAAGTGTAAGTAAGGACCACATGATGTGGTGTCTCTTTTCAAATTACTCGAATAACTGAATAATGTATTCCCTCAGCTTCCTGACATAGTTGATAAATTACTTCAACCATTCCATGACATTGTACTAACAAGCATTCAATGTTGCACGAGGCGTGCACAAGGTTGCACAAAACACGAAAGAGCACAATGGATAATGCTGAGGAATGGTAGATTTCAGGAGTGAAATTTCTGTACATAACATGAAAAGAAAGTGTGAGAGGTAGAGAGGGGGACAGAAGAGAGAGAGAGAGAGAGAGAGAGAGAGAGAGAGAGAGAGAGAGAGAGAGAGAGAGAGAGAGAGAGAGGATGAAAGGGGGTGTTAACGTTGCACGCAACGTGTACACAGGCTTATGTACAACACCTTTAGTGTGAAGAGTTTTTTAATTGTGCGTAGTTTCTACAGAAATCCAGCCAAGATGCAATGCAACGACCAAATGATGGAGTATGTTTGTTCTTTCAGCTGATTGTATGGCAAAAGAGCAGCCTGTAGTTGATATGAATGGAAGACCATATGATATGTGAATGTTTGGTAATGGCTACTTCTCTCTATGAATCACACATCATATGCACTGAATTCCATTTGTCCTTGTTACATTCATTAATTTTGAAAAAAAATTGTACACCCTTTATTAGTGAAAATGTTGTCTTATGAGCATGTATTGTTTTCAAAATGAAATGGACGAGTAGTAGACTTACCTTTTCATGGACCGTACCTCATTTTGTGACAATTGAGTTGTGTTTGTCATGCCATCTTCATACAGGTTGGAACATTCCCTTGCCTCATGATATGCCCCTATCTCACTTCTCACATTTTTCAAAAATGATGTGGGCTACACATCCTCCTTGTCAGCTTGAAGTGTGGCTATCTTTCATAAGTGACCTGAGAGTTCTATGTTGTGAACCCCAACATTTTTCTTTGTTCTTTGTATCGACCGTCATTGACGTGGCAGGAACGAGACAACCATTTCTCACCGATTTTTGGGTTGGGGGAGAAGAATTTTGTGGAAGGTGTTTCGGGCTTGTATGTTTTCATGGAGAAATTCTTGCCTAGCCCCTCCATGACAGATCTCCACGATTTATCGATGTAACCCTTATCTACTTGTAGGTTGCAACGACACCTTTTGTGAGTTATTGTTTTCATCAGATTTTTTTAGAACTTCATTTCGATGGCGATGATGACCGTTTCCTGACGACCAACGGACAAAGATCAAAGACCTGTAATCTGAAACTTTTCACATCTTTTGCCAAGAACCAGCCGCATCACCTGTTGGAAAGATGCTCCTCACCATGGCAGGAGTGACTCCAAAAAGGAACACCAAAAAGACAAGCCTTAGTGGCTTGGTGGTTGATGGTGTCCACCTCTAGAGGCAGGAGCCCGGGTTTAAGTCCCACAAGATCAATTTCTGCCCTGCCTCAAGGGAGGTGAAAAATAGATGCCAGGAAACTAGCTCAAACTCTAGAATTCCTCCTCAAGGTTCTAAAAGGCCAGGTGAGGGTCGAGGAAGGTGGCACACCTTCTAGAAGGGGTGACTTGTTCTACAAGGCATCTAGGGGTGTCTTGGTCTTCTGGATACCTTCTCTCCTACTAGAAGTAAGCTGTGGAATCTAGGAAGGGGCAGAAGCTTCTAGAGGAAGGGATGCCTTCCTAGGTGGGAAAAAGGACAGCCTACCAAGGGCCACTCTAGAAGCCATAGAATCTGCTAGGAAGCTCCAAATCAGGCATGGTTTGGTGTTCTGGAAAGCTTAGATTAGTGGCTATAAAATTCCACTGCTTGTGAGCCTTGATCAAGAGTTAATTTCCAGTCAATTGAGGCCAAAACTATTGCCTCACTCTCTGACCAGTTTTCTGCCATCCTTGGAACCAGTTGCCTCCACAGTTTCAGTCTCTCCAAAAACAGTTGGTGGTGTGAACCAACCACTTCTAGGGACCCTCCAGGGTGCACACTCACCCTCAGGCCAACATCACCGACGGGCAAATCATGTTGTTGTAGGCCGGACGCGATGCAGCTTGTCATGGCCGGCCGATTGCGACGGACGTGCTCAAACCATTCGCACATAAACACCTTTTTTTTTATCGAAGCGCTCAATACATGTTTTTTGGCAGTTAGGGGAGGTTCGATGGCTCCCAGTACAAAAAAACGTTAGGGAACACGACACTAGTTAGTGAAGAAAAAACTCCACAAAGGAATCTAGTACGGATAGGAGGGTTCACAGCTTGTGCACCCTCCCTCTGGAACATGAGAGTTAGGAATATCATTGTTGTGCTCACCGTCTTTGACTAAGCCAGACTTATCAGAATAAACTTGTTAAGTTAGAGTTGTATAAGAACTTAGAAATGTCATACATACCTTGAATTTGAAGGGTATGTGCTCTGTATATTTTGAAAACGAAGGATAGAATGCAACTGAAATCTATAAGGACCACAACTCAGAGGGAGGAAAATCTATACTTGAATATCTCCAGTTCTAAACGGTGGTTGTCATGGAAAATGATAGAAGGGTGTCCTAAAATACCTTCATCGGACGAGTGAGGGTTTGGCTCTCCGTGGAAATAAGTTTCAATGCTTTTCTCTTCGAACCAGGCTTAAGAAACCTAACAGAAAAAGAATCATGAGTGTGACTATGATTATCTCCTATAGTTTTTCATGACAACACCTCACTCTCTGCACTTCCACAGCTCCTATTTCATATTCTGGAGAAACACTTCAAACAGCAATTCTCCTCAGTGCTTCTTGAATAAGGGGGATCGGGCTTATCACGGAGTTTGTCTGGTTTTCGAGTTAGCGAGTCTGTCATTCCTACATCCAATAAAAGAGTTTATAGCCACAATACGCTGCGTAAACGCCGCCATTGGCCTATATCCACAATGTGCCGCCTCTGTCACTCCCATATCCACACCTACTGAGTTGGCATGCGTGATTGTCGCACAATCGACCGTGGTTGGTTGATCTTGTCTTGTTGGACTTGGTCGCGTACAACACGGGGTCTGAGTTTACTCTTTTCTTGGAAAACGCTATGAAGAGACTTAAGAGTATAGATTCTTTGTTGGACAACACAACATTTCATCATCCTGTCCGAACCACAGTCTGATGATCCCCCGCAAAATTTTGTTTGATTTGGTTTCGCATGTGAATTTCTTGTACCCACCAGAAATGCGCGGACATCACGCGCGTCGCCCTCCGTCACCCCCGTGGGTCGCTTGCCACCAGGCGCTCCGCCCGTGTAGAATTTTTTCGTTCTGAGCGTGCAATCCAACTGTTTTTCGTCCATTCCCACACCAACCCGACCCGACGCAACTGCAGGTGCAGTCCAACCTCATGCGCCATCCGCCACCTCTCCCCGCTCAACACGCGTGGTTTTTTCCCAACACTCAATGCCACTGCAGCTGCTGCTGCTGCTGCTGCTGATGCCGCAGGTGCTGATGCTGGTGCTCCAACGGATGCAGCCGTTGCTGACGCTGGTGCTGTAGCGGAAGCAGCCGCATCTGCTTCCGCCATGGAAGCAGAAGGGGCCACGCCGGGCGCCCATCATTTGTGCGTGCAAGGTGCATGCGTGCGTGCTTGCAGGCGTGCGTGCGTGCGTGCGTGAGTGCATGCGTGCGTGCGTACGTGTGTGTGTGTGTGTGTGTGTGTGTGTGTGTGTGT
>SZWC01004182.1:4410-59109 GCA_023375785.1 Penium margaritaceum
GGGGGGGGGGGGTTGTTTAGTCTCCCAATAGTTTTTACACGTGTAAATTGTTTTGGGGGGGATGTCAAGAGTGACTGGATATTCTGTAATAATATTACATTTCAACAGTAGATGGGCCATTTTTTCGAGTCAGCTATAGTGTTGTGGAAAAGTGCCCATAAACAAATGACGTTAAGAAGTGGGCAAAAGACAAAGGGCAAATACACATAAAGTGGTGCCTATACGCCAAGGTCATTTTAAAATTTTGGTAAGGACTTCAATCATCCTTTAAAATCTGGTCGCGCCTCGAGACGTGTTCCACAACTTTGTTTTTCAAAGAAATACCACGACCGCATAGTTGGCCTGAAGCATTATGCCAACTACAAACTAAATTTTTGCATTATGCCTCTTAAGCATAGAATCCTGGTGTTTTTGCCTCATACCCAAAAATACCTCAAATATGTTTTTGGAAAACCCCCCTCATAATATTCATGGGCCCTGGGCTTTATCAAGGTTCAGGCACCTCTCACACCCCGCTACTATAGGGCCCCCGCGATTTCGTTTTCAATGAATGGGGAGTTTAGTATCCAAAACGTTTTTGCATATGTCAATAAAGTTTTAGGGAAAGTTGAAAGTGACTGGATATCCAACCCACTGCCCTTTTTTGTACTGCATGTCCAACCTATTCCCTCTATGTTATGGGACTCGCCGGTCTTGGCAATGTTTTCATCACCCTGATAGCATCAAACCTTGTTTGAGGCCATGATTGTATTCTACGTGAAAAACCGTGAAAGGTTGGCCTAAGAACCGGGTCACTCGGTGCAAGGATGAGAAATATACGACCGGGAAAAGTTAGGTGGTGCACGTCTGGAAAATGGACGGGAACACCGGTTTGACCCCAACAAGGCGGAGCGACTTTCTCACCCACTACAACCAAAGTGCCCCTGAATGGACGCCAATAAGGCAATGTTCATTGGGTTCCATGGGCGCTTCGTGATGGCGGCTAGAGCTGCATTCGCAAGGAAGGGCGCTTTGGGCGGCCGTGACCTGCGCTTGCGGTGTTGCCAGTGGCAGTCACGCGTGGAGCACTCAAACGGCCATAACTTAGCCGTTCTTCATACATTGAGGTGTTATTTGGTGTGTTGGAAAGCTCTTGGCGCGTACTACATGATGCATGTATTACTTGCATAAATGCACCCCAGTAGAGAGCTTCAAAGTGCCAAGGAGCTTTTGGTTGGCTCATAGGGGCGGGTACATAAGTAAGCCTAGGGGTTGTTCTAGGCATGCCAATCTTACCCATAGACTCTGAACATTAACTTGTACTGATCTATCAAGTCTAAAGGATTCATTCCTTACCCAAATCTCCTTGTGTTGCAAGTATTGTCTCACAAATGTCCATTCAATCCTACAAGTATTTCGTAGCGCACCTTTGTGCAAACACCGCCGGGAGAGTCGCACGGCAAAAACCTCAGTCACTAGCAATGGTCTTGGTTCTAGGAGAGGGTAGTGCGACATCTCAAGGGTTGGCTCAAACACCAAGGGAGTCGAGGGTGGGAGGTTTATCCCAAGGGCTTGGCGTGTGACCTTCACGCCAAGTGCCCTTTGGTTCACATTTGGTATCGGAGCTCGTAGACGCTTGCTCAACTTTGCAAGGACCTAAGGGAGGTAGTACATCTGCCACAACTACGTTTGACCAAAATTTTTTCTTCACAAACGGAACCATGGCGGTAGCGCCATACAACCAGGCCTACCTCATGGAGGAGAGCTGGCGAGCTCTTGATGAGTTGCGTTAAGAGAACCAGGAGCTCCGCGCGGGGGTTGAGGTGAGGTACATCAGCCAAGAGAGCACTGCGTTGGGCAGTGTTGCATTGGAATCTGCACCTGCCTTTTGGCAGCACAAGCCGAAGGAGCCGGTGTTCTACACCGGCAAAGGCAGTGCGCGGAAGTGGCTCCTCACGGTGAACTTTTACTTTACGGCGTTGGGCGTTCCCGTTGGAGAAGATTCCACAAGACTGGATTATGCACCTATGCTACTTTGGGGAATGGCGCTGCAATGGTGGTCGGCATTGTGCTGACAAAACGCCACTAGGTTGCCGGATGGGCTGGGGGCCAGGCAACAGCTTTAGCTAGTGTTGAGTCTTCTGCTGGGGCGAGATGTGAAGCTTGGTATGTGGGCATTGACGGAGAAGCCAAAGACGTGGCCACAGTTCGAGACGATGCTCCAGGCGCGTTTTGACCTCCTCAACGGCAGTCGGGTCGCACGTGACAAGATCAAGTACGTCAAGCAAGGCGGATTGGTCTAGGACTACAGTACATGCTTCATGGATTTGGCGGTGCAGATTGACGACCTCTTGGACGCGGAGGCGTACGACCACTACCATGACGACCTGAAGCCGCACGTCTAACGTTAATGTGTAGTGCTCGGGTTGTGGACCTTTGCACTGGTTTCTGCAGCAGAACGCTTCAATGCGGTTGACTAAAATGCAAGCTGGAATGGATTTTCAACACAATCTTGGGTGGAGCAGCCCGATCATGCTGTGCCCATGGAAGTGGATGTGATCTGAGGGGAGCAACGAGGCTTGGAAGGGCAACAAGGAGTGAGGGCCAAGTGTTTGTGCTGCGGCGAGGAGGGTCACCGCAGGAAGGAATGCGCCAAGCGCAAGGCAAAAAAAGGCATTGGGCATTGGCAGTGAGGGAAAGGTTTCTCACTACTGTAAATTCTTCACCCACAAAATCAGCACCATTCCGGAACGGCACTTTGCCTACTACGGTGCTGTTTTGTTCGCTATTGTGGGTGGAAGGAGGGCCTGGCAGTTCTTGGGGTTTTCCTAGGGCTGGTCCTTCGGATTCTAGTTTTGGGGTTCCAAGGGTCGGAGGAAGCTGCGCGATCTGCTAGTCGTTGCCGTGGGTTACAACTTCTATGACAACTTGTCTGCAAGGAGCGGGCTAGCATTGCACCTCGGAGGGGGCATCAGCGGTGTGGCTGATGTCCATATTGGTGGCTTGCAGCAGAACTCTTGTCAAGCAACCTATCCATGTGGGCGGTTTTGCTTGCGATGTGTTTTTTGTACGTGTCCAATGGATGACTACGTCTTCTTCATTGGCCGGGACTGGTTGTATGTCTGGAGTCTGGAACTGGATTGGTTGTGCAATCTCGTGGTTGTGAAGGCGACAAGATCTCACTTCGCCACATCGGCGAGGTGAGGATGAGACGTTGCGTGGCGGTAACCTCGGTCACTAGCAGTGGTTTTACTACTAGGAGAGGGTCATGCGGCTCCTCATGATGCAACGGTGGATGCTGCGACTGGCGGACAAGCACTGGAAGGTCAAGGGGGTTCTTGGTGGATGAAGGTGCTACTGGATTGCAACAATTATAGCTATAGGAACAGCTCCTCCACCGGTGTTGGTGGTGGGTTGGATGCATGTGAGGCTCGTTCTACACATCGCTAGAATGGAAAAGGGTGGCATATACCTGTGAATTCATAACTATTGGATCCCCACAGCCGGAGCGGTGGTGCAGATGACGTGTTCCGATTCTGCGGGGAGCGCACTGGGACGACGCGCCTCGGAGGGGGGGGGGGGGTAATGTTATGGGACCCGCCGATCAAGGCAGTGTTTTCATCACCCTGATGGAATCAAACACCTTGTTTGAGGCCATGGTTATATTTTACGTGAAATACCGTGCAGGATTGGCCCAAGAACTGGGTCATTTGGTGGAAGGACAAGAAAGATACGACCGGGCAAAGTTGGGTGGTTCGCGTCCGGAAAATGGAGAGGAGCACCGGTTTGACCCCAATGAGGCGGAGCGAATTTCTCGCCCACTACAGCCAAAGCGTCCCTGGATGGACGCTTAGCCAATGAGGCAATGTTCATTGGGGTCCATGGTCGCTTCGGGATGGCGGCTGGAGCTACATTCACAAGGAAGGGCGCGTCGGGCGGCCGTGACCCCCATTGGCGGTGCTGCCAGCGTCAGTCACACGTGGAGCACTCAAATGGCCATAACTTAGTCACTTCTTCACAAATTGAGGCATTCTTTGGTGCGTTGGAAAGCTCGTGGCAAGAACTACATGACGCATTATTATTTGCATAAATGCGCCATGGTAGAGGGCTTCGGAGCGCCGAGGAGCTTTCGGCTGGCTCATAGGGGCTGGTACATAGGGAAGCCTAGGGGTTGTTCTAGGCATGCCAATCTTATCCAGAGAATCTGTACATTACCTTATACTGATCTATCAATTCTAAAGGATTCATTCCTTGCCCAACTCTCCTTGTGTTCCAAGTATTACCTTGCACATGTCCATTCGATCCTACAAGTCTTCCGCAGCGCACCTTAGTGCAAGCGCTGCCGGGAGAGTCGCACGGCAGAAACCTCAGTCACTAACAGCAGTCTTGCTGCTAGGAGATGGTTGTGTGACATCTCAAGGGTTGGCCCACACACCAAAGGGGTCGCAGGTGGGAGGTTTATCCCAAGGGCTCGGCGTGTGACCTTCACGCCGGGCCTCCTCGGATCACACTCCGGACAAAAAATGACGTGGGTGCTTTCCTTGAAAAATATAAATACGAGAATGTAATATAGGGGGCGGCTATGGAAGAGGAGGGCCACAAAAAAATGGCATAATTTCATCGACCCGTAATGATTTCTGTGGGAATCAACCTCGTAACCTCCATCCTTCATCGCTCGAGGTTGTGGTTGGAGGTTGAAGGCGACAACTGTTGAAAACTTCGAATCTGGAAGCTTGTATTTTAGTTTCCCAGAGGGTGAAGTTTTGTTGATCGTAGCTATCCAAAGTAGACATGGTTATAGCGATGAAAATTAAAATTTAATAAATTCATCAATACATAAACGGTTTCACTACCAATCCTGAGAGTATTCCTTTCTCTTGCAACTCTCTCGCTTGCGAGTATCCCTTGTCCTTGCTCGCTCTCACTAGCAAGGAGGGCAAGCAAGGGCAAGGGCACGAGGCCAAGTCTCACACTCAAGGCCTTCGTGGCCTCTCAGCCACCAATCGAGCCACTGGCTCGACCGTCGGCTGGTGGCTCGCTGCTGGGTGGCCAGCCAGTCAACTGACTAGTCGACGGCCATCCACCTGGCTGGCTTGTAGCTTACGGGTGGCTTGCGACTGGCTAGTCCTCGCAATATCGAGGGGTGGCTGCAAGCCAACCCCTTGCTATTGCAAGGTGGGAGGGTTCGAACCGGCCCTCCTGCTTCACACCTACAATATTTGAGGTTTTTTTTGTTGATAAGGAGCGGGTTCTCAACATAAAAAATGGATGAGCCCAGACCGTGCCCCTACTGGTTTGTTCAAAGCATTGACATGCTGAGGAGAGCCAATAGAGACTACAAAGAATAATGCCATCCAATCCTTGTATTCTACGTCCACCACCTTTTGTTTCTGGAATAACTGCATTCGTTGTAATCCCAATGGTTTGATTTTGGTAAGATGTATGGAAGGAGAAACTATTATTCCTCTCTCTATCAAACAAGTGAAAAGGGAGATATGGGCTTCCAAAGTTAGGATGTACACAAGAAATGGGAGTCATTTGCGATTTGGCTGGTAGTAGAAAATCAGTCGGAGTGAGTAACAAAAATATATCTCATGAATTATCTTCGGAGGACTGTCGAGTCACACGGGTAGATAATCCGTCAGAAGTCAGTAGTTCAGTTTGCTACTGTAGGAATTAGCCAAAATCCTGGCTCAGAGTGCAAAACTAAGAAGTATACTTTGTTACTCAAGGACAGTCAAAATTATGGGTGCAAGTCCACAAACAGGTCTCAAAACACGTAAATTTCCATAATCAAACTTGATGATTAACTCATCAAAACAAAAACTAAAAGAACAGGGGACACTGCTGTTACGTGTACAGACATCTACGCTTCCGAAAAATCATTTTGATGGGTCCTTGATGTACGAGGGTGATTTGGCAAGTGGACACCATGCGAGCCGCAATGGAAGCGGCTGGATTGGTGTGACGCAGTTTTGTTGACAAAGCGAGAACCTCAGTTAACCAAATTACCTGAGTTTTGGTTCTTCGGGAAGCTTGACACTAGCCCTACAACTATTCAATTCATTTCCATGTCCAAAATCTAATGTAAATTTCCATCACTACATTTGAAAAAGTGACTAACTCACAACTCCGTCCAACTCCCATAGACAGCGTGAGAGGAGCAGAATGCTTACGCTTAAACTTAGTACTCACACAGAACAAAGCTGTGAACACACATTGAAGATCCATCAGGGCACATTGGAAGTGTTGTCAATAAATTTACAGTTTTCTGACAAAGTGCTATGGGCACACAGCATTAACCGGTCTTCACATTGCTCACAGTTTTTGCGGCAGAAAGGATTGCCGTTGCGGACGATTTCACGGTCAAACTATGAGGTCGCGAAGTGGAAGACTGCACGAATGGCATAGGAGGAGGCACAGTCCATCCAGAAATATGCAATTGGCCCAGACTTCGGCCTATGGAGGTGGCACTTCGAGCTCCATCCCACGCATAAGGGGCTATCGGAAGTCATGAAGGGAAAGGAATTCCTCGACGAAGCCGTAGCGAAGGAAGCGCAAGAGGCCTTTGTAAAGAAGTACACGGAGGTGCTCATGTTGCTTGTGTTTGATAAGGATGTGTCATAGTGGGGCTAATTTGAGGGGTGTAAGGTGGCAGTTGAGTTTTGGCAAAAACAATGTGCCATCCATCAATCCAAGTTGCTTGCGAATAAAATCTCCACAATGAAGTGAGCCCTCACGGTGAGAATCGAGGAGGGAGATGTTGTTTTCTCTGCCATGCAGCAAATCGAGTCGCTTGTTTCACAATGTAGTGATGTAGGATGGAAGATAAACACACATCTGCAAGTGATGGCCCATCTCATAGTTCTTTTTGACAGTTGAAGCCCTCCCATCACTGTCTTAGGAGGATGGATAGAGGACAAGCTCACCTATGGTGTATTTGCAGAGTACATCTGCAACAAGGTGGAGGGATGGAGCCGCGGGAAGTCCTCGTCTTCCTCATCGGCCCTCGTCACCAAAACACATCATGGCAGAATCAGGGGCAAGAGGGGTGGCCAACATGGTGGCAGCAAGAAGGGCACCAAAAATTTATGCATGCCACAACTATGGCAAGGAGGGCCACTAGGCCCGTGAGTGCACGGAGGAGGCAAAGGCCAGTGGAAAGGATGTGAGAGGCAAGAAAGCAATTCTCAACAGCACTCACAACCACTACCTAAAGAAGGCTAATGGATGACGCCTTGACTCCAAAGCAGAGGAGCACACCAAGGTCGAGAAGGTCGAGTTCATCAAATTCACCAAGTCTTGCGAGTCCATGGTGGTTGTGAAAGACAAGGTCGGACCAGTTGCTGGCCAGGATGTGGATGTGGAGGTGGTTTTTGGGGGAAAGCGAGTGCAGCGCGTCATCAAAGATGTGCAATAAGTACCTGGCTTGGTTGACATCATATGTGTTAGAAGCTTGACACAAAAGGGGTACACGGTACTCTTTAGGAGAAATAGGACGGTGGTGCGTAAGGACAATGTCGTCGAGAATGTGCTTGAGGCTAAATGAAATGGAGGCCATTACATCGTGGAGACCAAGGTGATCCCCGTAGCAATAGATTCAGCACACTCGTAGGAATACACCATCAACTTGGCAAATGGAGGAGAAGCTCATCTGAAGCTCTGGTACCAAAGACTGGGACATTCCTCACTCATGGCCGTGAAGGAGATGGCAAAGCGCAAACTGGCATGTGCCCTTGTAATTGACAGTACAAAAGAGGCAATGGAGGCAACAATGTACCAAAAATTATGAGCATTGCATTTTGTACAAGTCGTAGTACAAACCGTTCAACGAGAATGTGAATCGCGCATTGGAACTGCTCGAGGTTGTGAATAGTGATGTGTGCGGACCATTCAAGATGGAGGCAAAGAGTGGCGCGTGTTCCTTAATCACCTTCATAGATGAATACAGTAGAAATAACTATGTGTACTTCAGGAAGCAGAAAGGCGAGGTCTTGGACCAGCTAAACGAGTATGTCGTCGTGCTGGTAAGGCAGACTGACCGGAAGTTTAGAGTGCTATGTAGAAAAGACTATAAAGAATATGTGGGCTGTAGCGGGTGGAGGAAGCAACAGAGCATAAAATAGAAACAAAAAATACCACATTTTCCCTCGTCTAATGGTATGGCGGAGCGAGTGAACCAAACATTGTTAAACGTAGTAAGAATCATGTTGGTGGATGAGGAATTAACCTGAAGCATCTGGGCGGAAGATGTGCGTACGGGAGGCTTCACCATCAACCTCATCCCAATAGCGGTGCTGAAGGAGAAGAGCAGTTGGAAGATGTCGCAAGAGGTTTGGAGAGGGCACAAGCCAAGTGTGCCATACCAAAAAGTGTTCGGGTGCAAGGCGCATGCAATGGTGTAGGTTGCGTAGCGACGCGAAAGTAAGCTGGAGTCGCAGGTAAAGTCGAATCTCTTTCTTGGCTACAAGAGCGTGCATTAGGCATACAGGCTCTATGACATGCACAAGGATGAGATAATTCGAGATGCCGACTTTGACAAGTAGCAGAGCTATATGAGAAGCAATGACGTGGATGTGGTAGACTCTTCAAAGAAAAGGGAGTGGTTCCAGCTCCTTCACGATGAGAAGGAGCCGACGGATGCCAAAGTTGAGAATGTGACAATGGAGTGTGGTGGTGCACCAACGGTGGTAGCTGATACAGAGGACTCCAATGACAATCAATCTCATAAGGAGATCCACCGGAAGGATCCGATGGATGAGGCACAAAGGTTGTGAAGGCACGCACTCTTGGTGGAGTATGCATTTGACATTGGTGGAAAAACCACTGGATACGCCACCCATCCCAGCAATGTTTCGCCACAGTAGGAGAGACCCTGAGGGAGCCATCCAGTTGATGATTCAGTAAAGCATGTACAATGAGAGGGATCACAGCAACCGACGAGGGGCCACCAAAACTGCTACGCTGTAGTGGGATGCAGTGGAAAGTGGAGAAGTGCTTTGATGCAAGCACCACTCAATGTATCGGTATGACGCGGTGCATGCTGGCTGGATAAATGGAGCTGAAAACCATGTAAGAGGCTCTTACTTGGTCTGAAGGGGATGAATGGGATGCAGCTATCAAATTAGAGCTGGCATCCATCATGGAAAATGACACATAAGAGGTATTTGACAGGTCAAAAGATGCCAGGGTCATCGGCTCAAAGTGCGTCTTCAAGACCAAGTTCATAATGAAAGATGTTGTTGACAAATACAAGGTGCCGCTAGTGGTGAAGGGATACACACAGGGTACGGACGAGCACTACGATGAGACGTTTGCTCCCATCACCAAGTTCACAACCATCAGGGTGATCCTTGTGGTGGCAGCCACAAAGGACATAGAGCTACACCAAATGGATGTAAAGAAGGCCTTCCTTAATGGCATCATAGACAAAGGGATCTACATGGAGGTGCCGGAGGGGGTGGAGGTACCGGAGTGCAAGGTGTGCAAGTTGCAAAAGTCCTTGTATGGACTAAAACAATCGCCCAGATGTTGATACCAATAGATGGATAGATTCATGGCATAAATCGTCTTCTAGAGCTGTGAGTTGGATCATAGTGTGTACATGCGGCGTGACAAGCAACTCCTTCCAATTGTTACAATCTACGTGGATGCCCTGATTTTGTGCTCAACGGACTTGCTAAGCCCAGTGGATTCCAGATGTCGGACATGGGGAAGCTGGAGTTCTACCTTGGGATGAGGATCATGAGGAACCGAAGGGCGTGCACGTATGAGCTGGGTCAGGCCAATTGCATGGCCGAGGTGCCAAAGTGGTACAACATGGAGGACTGCAGACCAGTTGGCAGTCTGGTCTCCACAACGTGTGAACTGAGTACAACAATGGCACCACAATCAAAAGAAGAGCGGTAGGATATGGAATAGGTGCCCTACAAGTCGATGGTGTTCAGCCTCATGCACACCATGGTGGAAAATCGACCAAACTTGGCCTACACGGTGGACCAAGTGAGCAAGTATGTGACTGATCCAGGGCCATAACACTAGAAGGCAGTCAAGCGCATCCTCTGCTACCTGCAGGCGACACGACATTCATGCCTTAGGTTTTACGGCAAAGGGCGGTCAAACCCTTTGCATCGGGTCTACTACACGGATGCAGACTACGTGAGCGATGTGGACAAGTGGAAGTTCATATCCGACTATGTGTTCTTCCTAGCTGGTGCAGCGGTCTCATGGTGCAACAGAAAGCAAGGCTAAATCACCACCTCCACAGTAAAATTGGAGTACATCGCGTTGGCCGAAGCGATCAAGGAAGTAGTGTGGCTTCACAGGTCGTTGGGGGAGCTGGGCGTCTCACAACGAGAGCCAACAGTAGTGCACGAGGACAACAGCAGCATTGTCTCACTGACCAACAAACTTAGATAACATAGGAAGAGGAAGCACATTAACATGCGTTACCATTACCCATGGGACATGATGGAGAAGGGAAAGGTAGTGCCGCAGCACTACAGCACGCGCCACATGCTTGCACATTTCTTGACCAAAGCGTAACCAGTGGATCGGCACGTGATGAGCGTGGCCAGACTTGAGATGACCAGATGTGAAGGGCTGGAGGACGCATCAGAAAATGAGTGAGATCAAGTAGGAGTAGTGGACATGGTAGGTTCAAGGGGAAGAATGTTGTATTTTTCCCCTTAGCATGCCCGGGTTTGGCGCTGAGAGGCATCGACAAGCCAGTGGAGGGGGAAAATCCTCGCATTTTACTTTAGGTGTGTATAAAGTGCTCCAAATCGAGATTAGATTGAAGTTCCTGAAAGTTAACTAGTCGTTTAATCCGGTGGATGGAGATATGGGCTTCAAAAGTTGGAGCGTGTCCGGTAGCTCAGGGAGTCATCTGCAATTCGACTAACAATAGAAAATCTGTTGGGGTGAGTAACAAGAGTACACTTGGTGAATTATCCCCAGAGGACTGCTGAGTTGCTCCGGTAGCTTATCGGTTGGAAGGTACTGGTATAGGTTGTTACTGGGCTACAGCAAAAATCCCCGCTCGTAGTATGAATCTCAGTAGTAAATTTTGTTAGTGAGGGAAAGTCAAAATTCTGACTGCAGATCCACAGACAGGTTTTGAGCCATGTCAATCCTCATTACAAAACTTGATGATTAACTCATAAAAATGCACCCCAAAAGTAGAGGGAGTACCACCACTATGTTTAGGGACATTTGTGCCTCCGGAAAGGTGTTTTGATGGGTCCTTTATGTGCAAGGGCGTAGCCGGATGGGCACCAGGTGCGCCGCTAGCTGAGCAGCGGGATTTGTGTGGCGCAGTTCGGCTGACGTAGCGGGAGCTATGGTTAGCCAAATTACATGCAGTTTGGTGCGATGGTAGGCTTGAGACTAGCCCTACATTCTGTCACTTCATGTCCATGTTAAAAAAATAATGCAAAGTACCATTATTCCCTTCGCAAAAGTGACTATCTGTTAGCTCCATCCAACTCCTACAAACATAGCGTGAGGCGACCAGAACGCTCACGCTTAGACTCAGAAATCGCACAAAAGAAAGCCGTGAACACACACTGAAGACTGGTTGGGATACGTTGGAATATACCCGTAGCTTTCTGATAATCCCTCCTCAGGAATTATCATCATCCCCAACCACCCTAAGTACAACCATTAGTTCAACATCTCTCTGTCCGAGATTGTCCACCAGAGTGTCTGGGATTTTCATGAGTCACTTGCATGTGAGTCAGACAGTGCCATTTGTGATCCCTTCTTTGGGGGATTTAGGGTTGTTTGCTTGTGAGTTTCCATGTTGACACCGAGGTCATTTGCATCCACTATACTGCGGCATCAACATATCAATAAAAATTGACATAACATCGATGGCTGTGTTCTAAAATGTATTCGGAGCGGTTGCAACCAAGGGAAAGAAAGAAACTGTCTTTGGAGGGAGCTTGTGAGCAAGCTGGTCGGTCTCCCAAATATATCGCACCAACCATCTGGTTGACAGCGACTGTTACATGAAGGCAATGATTGGAAATAATGGATAAAGTGAAACTATCCTTGTCAGTTTCACCACAATAATTGAGGATTTGGGAGTAATAAATTATTCTAGGAAAATGAGACGAAGACAACCTGTCAGTCCAACTTTTTTCACGCTCCTTGAAAGGGCCAAAAACACTGAAGTGTGAGCAAACCAGGTGAGGTGTGGCATACGTGAATGTATCATCTATTGAACACAATTCCCTCTGAAAAAGGTTCATTAGGTATTTGTCTTGAGGAACACTCATTTTGAGACAGTTTTAAGTAATATTTTTGGATTTGGAACACTGTTCCAAAACAAAAGAGAAAGCAACGTCATCAATTCAAAAGCCTCCTCTATCAAGCCAGCCAGATATCACAGACTGTGATTGCACGTACAAGCGTGACTATGGAATGATGTGCGTGGAAGAAAAGTCGATGCTGCTTGTGAAAAGGCCGCTTTCTGATATATTTTTTTTCAAAGACAAGTGTTTTAGACTTGTATTCTTTTGTAAAAATACAAGTCAGTCAAACCCACCCACCTCAATGTAACTAGAAATCTATACATCGATAGAAAAAAAATTCAACATCGATGTGTCGAGGTTTGAGGTGCCTCTGGCAACATTGGCGAGTGTCCTATGGATTGATTACTAGTAGTCAGTTGGCCTGACTTGTTCTCTTGCTGCTTGTGGTCAGTAGTTGTCTCCCTGCTCTGTCAGCATGGCCGTGAGTTGTGTAGCCTCCAACGTCTACATCTCAGGTGGCTTCTGGATCGTGGAACCTGGGGCCACCCATCACATGACTTCTTCTTGTGCCTCATTTTTATCCCTCAGCCCTGTTGTCTCTGTGCGCCTTTTGTAAACTGGCTCCAGTTTAGCTCCTTTCTATTTATGGTGTTGGCATTGTCCTCTTAGTTGGTTTTGGGAGGGGGGGAGGAGGGGGAAGTATTTTCTTTTATGATATGTTGTATGTGCTTGATCTTGAGCTCATTCTTCTCTCTGTTATGATGCCTGATGAACAAGGCATGGATTTTACCTTGAGCCACGTCATTACATGTGTCTTGTGTCACACCACTGGCCATGTCCTGCTGTACAGCACCTGCTGCAACTTCCTGTTTCTCATTCCCTCCATTTCCCCTGTGTCTACAACTAGTGCACTTTTTCACATTCCAATCTCCCTCTTTCAGGCGCACACACGGCTCCTTCATCGTGGCATCTGACACATCCACACTGATGCAATTGACCACTTGTTACACTCACAATCCACAACTGGCTTCAATGTATCCAATTTTCTCTCCCTTGTTCTTCTGACTGCCTTGATTGTGAATAGGGACAATTTCATTGTTCCCCCTTCTCCACATCTGAATCTTGCACCTCTCATCCCCTTGAAATCCTGTATGCAAAATTCATGGACCCCTTAGCTCATGACGTCGTGGAAGATCTTGGTCAATATTTCATTTTTCTCACAAATGACTATTCCACCATGCGGTGGGTCCCGATCTTTGTCAAAATTGTTATGTATGCTCTGTCCTTCTATCCTAGCTGCCTCTTTCTGAACTTTCCTGTGGTCACTGTCTATGCACATTCCGTGTTTATCGGGGTTCATGGGGCTGACTACAGGAATTCTGTTTGCTCGAGGTGCGTGTCTCAAGCCCTCTGCCCATTACGTACCCCAACAGAACGAATGGCCTTATGTTTGAACTGCACCCTTGCTGACGGTTTCCACACCCTCGTCTTTGTATCCAGCCTTTGTCCACTGTTCTCGTTTGAGGCCATGTCCTACATAATGTGGATCTGGTCTTGAACGTCCCTCACGTTCCACCCCCTTGCCAGGTTACACCTTTCAAATGTTGGTGTGGTCTTTGCGTTGATCTAGTCTTGTACACGTCCAGGATTGTGTCAGTGCTTCCTGGGAGCCTGTTGACCTTTGCAATAGCAAGCTCTCTCCCCTCACCCGTCTCCGCACGTTCCGTGGTGCCTCTGCCATCTCCAAATCGTGGCACTTCTGGGACACCGGCACATCTTGCATTGTCAAGTCGTGTGATGCTCATGTTCTTTTACGACGTGTTCCAATGTGACTTGTCTTGCATGGTCACTCCCTCTTCTCTTTCCTCACTTCATCCCCTTGGGGAGGATGAGTATGTCTCAGCCTCCAATCTCAGGGGCTCTGTTTCTACACACGTCGTCACTCATGTCACTCCTGGTCAGGTCACATCCTGGATGTCCTTCTCTGACACTGCTCCGCCCGAGTCTTTGAGTGTGTCTCCTGGTGGCACTCCGTCTATCTCTTCTCCATCCCATTCATCATCAGGATTCCTGGAGTCCATATATGACCAATCACCTCACCCCTGAAACGGTGTATTGACAAGTGTATTGGGAAGTGAACATATCAGTGAACATTGACTTCTAACAAAAATTAAAACACAGTACACGTAATCCATGATAACTAGCCCCTTACGTAAGAAATGTATATCCGGGCCCTAGAGACATGAATTGATGTTGATGTTTTCTAAAAAATATTTGCACGTAGGAATACACTTTTTGATACACCAATTCTTGAGTGTATGAATTTAGGGTGATTAACCATAACTCCTGGAGTCAGTTTCCACTGATTTCGCGTCCCCTCCATCTCATGTCCACACTCTAGTGCCGTCACCTCCTCTCCCGTCCCAGATCACGGCACCTATCGATGGTTGCGAGTAATCTGATGAGTCACACGCCACACTACCGATCATCTACCCGGAGCCTTATGTGCATGGGGGAGACTACACACTCTCTCTCTCTCTCTCTCTCTCTCTCTCTCTCTCTCTCTGTGGACGAGTGCTTATTCCACACAGTGACACACTCATTCGGGTGCATTATCCTCTTCCACCAAGTCTTGAGCTCGACTCTCTGGTCTTCATGCACTTGGGCTTGCAATAAACGTACTTCATCCCAACCTTGCAGTGGGTTATGCCCTTGTTTCCCATGTTTTTTATTGTGATTTTGATGCCTCTGTCTCTGGCTACATGGCTCCCTGCTTTGCTGAAAGTGGACTCTCTACACTTCCACCAGAATCCAAAGTCCATCAGGCTCATGAAGCAGCTGATGCAGTCCTCTAGGAAAAGTCCATGCATGAGGATTTAAATTCCCTGAAAGAGAATGGACTCCATGAGCAGGTTGACTTGCCAAGCGGTCGTGAGGTCGTTTCCCCCCCCTAGGTTCTTTGAAAAAAGTCAAAGCCAAACGGCAAGATCGACCGATACAAGGCATGATTGACTGCAAAAGAGTTCTCACATCTACTAGGAGCATACGTTCATGAGGCGTTCGCTCTAGTTGGACGATGTACCACTGCACGTACACTGTTCAGCCTGGTTTCATTTTTTCATGGGCAACTTGATGAGGAGATTTACATGGCCCAGCTACCTGGCTTCATTGATGGGACAAACAAGGTCTGGCAACTGGATAAGGCCTTGCACAACCTCAAGCAGCCACTGCACAGTTTGACACAGATAATTATTTCACCCTTGAGAGGGGTGGCCTTCTCTGTAGCTCGGTCAACCTGGTGCTCTTTCTGAGCGCATAGACAGAGCCCTTTGTGGATTCCCTTATTTACGTCAATGCTCTCTTATCGCTTCATCCAGTCCCACAATTTTTGATTCTGTCAAGACACTCCTGCAGTCCAAGTACAAGATGCAGGATCTTGGTCCTGCTCGCGTCTTTCTAGACATGGAGCTTGAACACGACCACCAGTGTTGTACGCTGCACATGTACCATGCAACTTACATTCATAACCTTGGAGACAGCTTGGCCTCCCTGCTGGCAAAGGCTCCCACCATGTTGACCCATGTGATGCCTGCAGGTGAGCAGCTACTGAAGTCCATTAACCCATTTAAACTAGGGAAGACAGTGGATTTCATCGATGACCTCATTGTGATCAGCACCCTCGTGTACCTTGCCACCACCACACGTGCTCATATGGCCTTTGCGGTCAACTTCCTAAACCAGATTTCACAGCAGCCTCAAGAGCGACATCTAAAGGTCGCCCTACTTGTCATCTGCTACACTCTCTCTACAGTGCGCATCGGGCAGTGCTATGATGTACAACCCTTTGTTATCATCCATGGTTACATTGAGAGAAACTGGGCGGATGACACCGATGCATGCAGTGGAACAAGATATATATCTCTTGTCAGTGGGATGGCTATCGTGTAGAAGAGTGGAAAACAAGGATGTGTGGTGAACAGGTCAAGGGTGGCCGAGTATGTCCCACACGGCACATGTGAGGGTGTGTGATTTTGTTGCTTGTTGCATTAGCAATGTCTGTCCATCCGCTCTAGCATCCTGCCCTATGACAGCCAAAGAACAAAGGCAATCATTGAGCATGATGACATGTACCATTCACGCACAAGGCACATCAACATTGAGCACCACTTTGTCCATGAACGCATTACTACCCGTGAAGTTCAGGTCAGCTGGGTTGAAACACGTCAGCAGCGTGTAGAATTTTTCATCAAAGCACTAACAAATGGGATGTTCAAGACTATTGTGCATGTCGATGGTCTTCTGCGTGCTTGTGACGTACCTGATTTTTCTTGCATGTTGTCCCTGTGCAACGTGTGCACCTCGTTTTTTACCGTTCTGGTGTGTATGTGGGATGTTTTCCTATGGCTCATGAGGAAGTGTTGTTATGGGCTAATGAAAATGCAAGTGGCCTTTTGAACCTTCCCACACACACATCCCACAAGTCACTGACACGCATGCAGCTCTCAGCCATCTCGGCAGTGGTCTCAGTGGTGGATTGTGTGGCCAAGGTGTCTTATCTAGAGTGCAGGGGACTTTCTTGCTCAGACACCTCTTTTTGTGTTCAACGTGGATGCCATTGATAGCTCATGAGCTACAGCTGTCAAAACATGTGTGCAAACACTGAGATGTTGTACCATGAATATAGAGATGATGATGTGTAATTACACCCGCTCGTGGCTGATGTGGATCTTTGCTTCTTATTTGTGCACGTATGAGTAGCTGTGTGTGCACAACCACGTTGTTGATCCCTTGTGGACCTCACTCTTGGGATTTCCCAGTGCGTGAAAAAACCACTGCTTGCAAGCTACTTGCAGGTCCAGTTTGATCATAGGGTGGTGACCAAACCCCACGCAAGTTGTTCACATGGATGGTTGGTCAACCGGTAAGAGGCATTATGCTCACTCCAACTTTTACTCGCTTCTTGTTCGTAAAGGTCACCAAGTATTTCACTTCTTTTCAATCTATGGTATGTGTGTTCTCTCGTGTTCCCTCATGTCCATGAGCCACGTATCTACATGCATCTACCTGCTTACTCACCTGTTTTTGTTGGCTCAAGGGGGTGTGTGTGTGTGTACCCTCAAGGATGCCTGGCCTTCAATGGATCATGCTGATGCTGATTTAGTTGTTGATGCACACCAACGTGGAAGAGAGTGAATTCCAATGATCACAGTCTAGATTAGGCAGAAATCAGCTGCAAGCAGTTGCACTCAATCAAAGTGGAAAATACTACATCCTGTGATCAAAGCTTGCCAACGTATCCAAGCACTCCCAAATTGGATGAATATAGTCCCTGCTATGGCCGTCGTTCCAACGCATCCAAGCACCCATGGTTGAAGTAGCTTATGGTGGCCCATCATGCCACGTAGGGAGGTGACGAGAGGCGCTTTGACGACAACTCGGCGAAGCGCCCTCCTATCCCTGAAATGTGGGGGAGGCTCGCTCTGGTCAAGAAAACCTGCCACGTCCTTTCCTTTATGGCCCCCGTGCCTTTGGAGCCGTTTGGAGTCAAACTCGAACTACCAGCTGTGAATTTATCCCACCCAAGAACGGATTCCCAGACTCCACCTGCCAACCACCCAACCTCTGGTGGGACCAATCCTGAATAATCAATAAAATCAAGTGATTCAAAACTCGACATTGTACAGAAAATATCCCGGAATTCAACTGTGAAATCTGATCAATTTTTCAACCACTCTTCATTCACGACATCCATGGAAAGGGGAATATGTCAAGAGTTGAGAGCACAAGGAATGATTTTGATTTAATGAATGAGAATGAACAAGAGCTGCCTCTAGCCCAAGTAGCAAAACAGGAAATGAAGGTGATGTGGTGATGTGATGTGAGGTGGTGAAATGATTGGGAGGTAAGGTGCTGGGAAGTTATGGTGATGGAGTGAGGTGAGGTGGTGAGGTGAGGTGAGGTGGTGGGAAGGTGAGCTGTTGGGAAGGTGTGGTGGTGGAGTGAGGTGAGGTTGTGAGGTTGTGAGGTGGTGAGAAGGTGAGCTGTTGGCAAGGTGTGGTGGTGGAGTGAGGTGAGGTTGTGAGGTGGCGATAAGGTGAGCTGTTGGTAAGGTGTGGTGGTGGAGTGAGGTGAGGTGGTGAGATAGGAGGAAGGTGAGGTGGTGGGAAGGTGAGGCCGTGAGAAGGTGAGGTTGTCCAGATTTTGGGGGAGTATGCTGTTGGGAGTAAAGTGATGATGTATCTTCTTTAGGAAAAGGGACAAGGAGGGTTAGTCGCAAGATGGAAGAATGCATTGGGTAGGCTTGCGAGAAATTATTGGGGTTGTCCAGGGAGGGGTAAATAGATAGGATAGTCAAAGGAGGGGAAAAATGGTGAGGTGGGTGTGGAGGAATGCACCTAGGGGATTGGGATGAGTGAGGTAGGGAACACGAATCAATGTAAGAAGCAAGAGGCTCAGATCTTACTGATATACCCCTTAGAATATTGGTTCTCACCTTAACACCCCTTGAATCTGAGGAGTTTGAAGGCTAATGCGTGGGAGGAGATGGTAGTGGTCGTCACAGGAGATGAATTTGGTATAGATGTCAGCTATCCTGGCCGCAGAAGCCACATGGCAGACCTCCAAGTGACCACCTTACACCTACTTCCGAATATAGAATTAGCAGATTTTTCTGTCCTTTGTGCAGGCATGGAATACTGGATCCTTGGCAAGGGTAATGGTGCTTGCGTTCTCGCACCACAAATGGGATTGCGGACGGAGCTTGCTCAGGAGTGTGCAGATCCAGATGGCCTCCAAGGCAGCCATTTTGCCGACATAGAGTTCCACCTCGCAAGAGAAGAGAGAGACGGAAGATGAGCGAGTGGACCGCCAGGGCAAAAACCATAGCCCTGGGTTGAACGCCAATGAGTCTGGTCGTCCACCCAAGAAGAGTTGGTGAAGCATTCAAGTTAGATATTGGGGGATCCACCAAGAGTGAGGTCATGAGTTTGGGTGGAGTGGATGTAGCAGAGGACCCTCTTTGTTGCGTGCCAATGGGAGGTGGAGAAGCTGTTGGGGTCGACAAAACATGGCAGGACCTTGAGGGAGTAGGCCAAGCCGGGATGGGTGCAGATTATGGCGCACATGAGACAGCCAACCAACTCTGGGAAGGGGTCGGAAAAGTGGGTGATGGGGGGCATGGAAGGGCCAGTAAGGTTGTAGTCAGTGGGTAGGAGGGTTGCGGTGTTGTTGGATTGAAGGTTTCCAAATTGGAGGTGCATGGATTTGATTTGTATTAAGTGAGGGTGATGGTGCGGTTTGGACAGTCCCGTCGGACCTCCATACCTAAGTAGTGGATGAACTTGCCAAGATCCCTCATGGTAAACTGTTGCGTGAGGACCTTACTGAGGATGGTGAGCATAGCGAGGTCGGTGGAGGCAAGGGTTATGCCGTCGACATAGGCAATGAGGAAGCATTCAGAGAAAGAAGTACAGATGAAGAGACTGGTTTTAGACTGTATGGCCTGGAAACAGAGGGTGCGATTTGACCCCAATTTGGAGTGCCATTCTTGGGGTGATTGCTTGAGGTTGTAAAGGAGCCAATGGAGTTTCCGAAAATTGTCAGAAAGGGTGGTAGGATGGCCCTTAGGAGGTATGCAAAAGGCAGCTTCATGGAGGTCACTTTAAAGAAGTCGACAGAGATATCCATGGAGTAAAGTTCTATATTGCAAGCAACGGTGATGTAGAGGAGGATGCAAAGAGTGGAGATTTTGGTAGTGAGGGAGTAGGTTTCAAAGAACTCAACACCTTGCCATTGAGAGAAACTTTTGGCAACGTACCCAGCTTCTCAAAGGTAACCATAATTCGGTACATCCACATGTCCTTTACTATGTTGGTCATGGGGGCGGGAGACCTCGGAGTAGGTATCCGTGACTTCGAAGTTGGCGAGTTCGTTGTCCATTGCGACGTACCCCTCTGCGGCATGGGACCCGCTGAGGTTTTTCTCATAGGTGGTGGGAACCAGGATGGGAGGGGAGGGAGTGGCAGCGACTGGAAGGAGAGGGCTAGAGGGAGGACGGAGGGTGGGGAGGGAATGGTGGTGAAAATAAGGGGGAGAGGGACCATGGTGAATCCAATGAGGAATAGTGGATCAGGAAGTGGTAAGGGAGAGGAATTCCTTGCAGCGATCCTCAACAAGACTTCGGTCACCGTCCTGAGGAAGGGACGATTGAAAGTAGGAAGACTGACGAGGACCTGTAGAAGGAATTTGCATAAGTGTGGATGGAAAGGAGGGTGTGAGGGATGACGAGGAGGAGGAATGGAGGAGGCCAAGAATGCAAAGCTCTTAGATGCTAATGGTGTGGTAGGAGGGGGCTGAGCGGAGCGATGGGGGAGGATAATCCAAAAGGGGAGGAAGAGGAGGAGAGGAACTGAGAGGTGGAGGGAGAATCTGGAGGAGGAAGAGGGGGAGGTAGAGGGGGAGAAGGAGGAGGGGGGAGGAGGGGGGAGGAGGAGGAGGATGAGGTGGAGGAGGAGGGTTGTGGGCACGGAAGAGGAGAAAGGAAGAGAGGTTGGAGGCTGAGGGGGAGACATGAGGAAGAAGATAAAGTAGNCCAAAAGGGGAGGAAGAGGAGGAGAGGAACTGAGAGGTGGAGGGAGAATCTGGAGGAGGAAGAGGGGGAGGTAGAGGGGGAGAAGGAGGAGGGGGGAGGAGGGGGGAGGAGGAGGAGGATGAGGTGGAGGAGGAGGGTTGTGGGCACGGAAGAGGAGAAAGGAAGAGAGGTTGGAGGCTGAGGGGGAGACATGAGGAAGAAGATAAAGTAGGAGGAGAGGAGGGAGGAGAAGGGGGGAAAGAAGGAGCCGACAGTGGAAACCAGGAGGAGAGGATGGAGGTGAGTTGAAGGGAGGAGGGAGGGAACCACCAAGAGAGGAGGCAAAAAAAGGCTTCAAGAAGTTGTGGAGGATGGGAGATGAAGGGAAAAGGAGGAAAGCTCAAAGTGGGCCCACTCAAGGTGCGGGGTGCAGTGGGAGGTATAGGGGAGGAACACATAGCCCGCCAACTTCGGAGGGGAACCAAAGAACATTTGAGGAGAATCATATGAATTAACCATTAAAGTGTGCCTTCAGGACAATTGCGTGGTCATGAAATGGGTGAATGCTTGAAATGTACTCACCATACGAATATGCAATACTTGGGTTGCTGGGCATGAGTGCAGCTGCCACCCATACACAAATGGTGGAAACATCTGGTTTATTACCAAATCACGCCTTCCAAGGACTAAGATCTGGAATAATAGATGTGGATAGAGGTTACAGATCCGAAATGCATATAGGAAAGAGTACGTCCAATAAGACTTGGGCATGGAGGCATGATAAAGGAGGGTGCGGATTGTGAAAAGGAGGACGTCTTCCACAACACCCTTACTTTTTGACAAAGAGGGAGGGTCACTTGACAATCGAGGAGGTGGGGAGAAACTCCCCCCCCCTCCCACGATTGGAACAAAGGTGAAGGATAGCACGGCCGAAGCGGGCAAAAGCGTTATTCTCCCATACAAGGAAGGTCTCCTTTGCATTGGATTTGGAGGCAAGGGATAGGCTGGTCCCAAAGCGGGTGGATTCGTCGATGATATTGAGGAAGTAGGAGTGGCCTTGAAGGGAGGTGCATTGGATGGGTCCAACGAGGTCGAGGTGGACCAAGATGAGAGGCTGATGAGGACGTGAGGACTAAAAAGAATGGGAATAGGTTTTCAATTGGCTTAGGGTGCATGAGGGACAAGTAGGAACAGGGAGAGGAGGAATGAGAGGGAGAGGGAGTAGGCCAGTGACCATATCTTTAGAGGCGATGCATTGGAGGACAGCAAATTTGGGATGACAAAGATGGGGATGATGGAGGATGAGAGGGTTGGAGATATGGCGGTATGAATATGTTGAAGGGGAGGGGACAGGTGATGAGGATGGATTGGGAGAAGGGATCGTACAGGCAGTAGAGGATACTAGAGAGGTGGAACATGGTGAGATGAGAACTAGTGTAGGAGATGAGGTGAGCTTGGGTGCCAAAACTGGACAAAGCAATGGTAACTTTCTTGTGTTGAATATTGTGAACCGAGAGGAGGTTGGTCCAAAAAATAGGAACATAGATGCCGGAAATAGTGCCATAAGTGGAAGCGGGAGAGGAGATTTCGGATTGAGAGTGACACGTGGCACTCATGGAGGTGGGACCTCTATAGATTGTGATGGGAGAGGGGAGAGAGATGTATGGTTAATCGTGACCATATCATACACTCCCTTTTTGTGTGTGTCTTGAGTGTGATCTCTTCAAAGGGAGTTCTTTACATCCATGCCTACACTCCTTCAATAGTGCACGGGAAGAGTGTGCTTTTGTCTTACATGGCCAGATAATTCTCTTCTTAGGAATGACCCTAGTGTGTGGGGCTAGTGTATGTGACAAGTTTTCTCAGTCACCATATAGAAGTACATTAAGAATGCATTCTTAATGTACTTTCATGGTGTGCTTATCTTTCTCATGTGTCCAAGCAGACCTTGATCTTTTTGTCCTACGTGGCCAAAACTTCTCTTCTTAGGAAGGAACCTAGTGCATGGGCCTAGTGTATGTGGCACCTGCACTTAGTCACCATACAAAGGTACACTAAGATTGCACTCAGTACGTTAATTTGTCTCATGTGTCCGGTCACACCTTGTATTTTGCTGTACATGGCCCATGCATTATTTTCTTAGGAAGGAACTTACGAAGGTGAGAATGTGTGTCTTTTTTTCTCATAACATTGTGTGTTTCTATGCACATTTAGGGCCAATCATTGTGTGGCTGAAAAATCTACCTGATACAAAAACGAAATGATATATGAAGACTTATCACAAAATGATGAGCAGTGTTAAGTATGTTTTATCTGGTTTGTGTAGCCTCTGACAGCTAAAATCATCTCTAGGACATAGAGATATCTGAATATTCTGTTTATGGTATCACTGTAGTAAAATTCAAACGTAATTTATGAATCCCATGTGTTGCTTTGGCTATTTGGTTCGTCCGTTTGAGCCGTCTGGTTGATCGCTTGTTGCTTTTCATATTGAACTTAATGACCATCCACTCACCATCAACAGTGTACTTTCATTTTCCCCCGATATGTTTATCAACTGATTCTTTGCTTCAGTCCCCACAAGGTTATCCAGAGATGGCCCCCAGTGTGGGGGTGGTTCATGTGGCGACTGCACTCAAAATGAGTGCCAAAGTGTACTTATCATGCACTCAGTGTGCGACAACTTTATTCTGAAATGGTTGTATCGCAAGAAAAAATCTTGCATTTCAAAGAGCAAGCTATCAAAGTTGCAATCTAAGATCGACGTCGAGAAAATGCAAACCTAATTTCTGCAAGGTTTGATATTTGTCATGTTCTGCAAATGTTCAGAACACAGATTCCTTGGAGAACCATGACAAGCCTTTGCAAAGAGCAAAAAGTTCCGAAGATGCTCCTGTTAATGAACATTATTGCAATGGAAAGAAATAAAATCGAGGAGGGTTGATTCACTATTTACATCGATGTGGAAACAAGCCCATGATGTAATTATTCTAAAGAGAGAAATAGAAACATGTAATCATCTCTTGACGCAAAATCTCAGAATACCTGCGATGATATTTTGTATTTTTTTGGACGGAGTCACAGGTTCATATGTTCTTTTTTAACTTGTTGCAAATGATATTGTCAACAAGAATCGTGGATATTTTGGCTAGAATACGAGGAGACGGTTCCTCTACGAATAACCACCTACTTGCCAAAAATGACAAAAGCTAGCCCTGTGCTAAACCTTTTGTTTGATGTGTGAGGTGGTAATATTTGCAAACAAGATACCTCTCTAGATAACTAACATCGTAAAAAATTTAGGATGAAAACTGTACAGAATTGCACAATCATAGTGTGATAAATTCACACTTTGACACAAAAATCGACCGCACTAATCTATATACACTCTGCCTCACATTAGGGGATCTTAGCAACGTGTAACATGTCCAGACAAACACAAGTTATGTGAACTCGTAGAATGACATAAGTCATTCTACGAGTTCACATAATGGCATCCAGAGCTCGCTGCAGGGGTTTTCCCCTCCGCGTCACTCTTGGAGGCAGCCTTCATCAACGACCCATGAGGAAGACTCAAATATTTTGAGTCTCCGAAGGCCCATTTCTGTTTTTACCCCAATCCCTCATTCAAGGTCCCAAAAGAGGGAGGTACTTATGATTTTGCACGAGTTTTACCAATTTAGAAACTCAGAGTTTGTCCATAAAAAAACCGAGGATTGTGTCTCATGTGTCGCTGCAAAATTATTACGTGCTAGACACGTATGAAAGATTTCCAACGATGTCTCTCGTGTTCCCCTCACCCTCCCTCGCTCAGCCAATTCCTTGTCCTCACTCACACTCGCAAAGAGGGTGAGCGAGGGGACGGGAACAAATCCATGAGCTTTTTCCTCAAGGCCCTCATGGCCTCTCAGCCGCCAATCGAGCCACCAGCTTGATCAACAGCTGGTAGCTCGTCGGTGGGTGGCCGGCCGGTCACCTGACTGGCCGCCAGCCGTCCAGTCCGCCGGCCGCCGGCCAGCCGGTAGCCATTGGGTGGCTGGCCACCGGCCAGCCCTCGCTATCTTGAGGGATGGCTGCAAGCCACCCCCTTGCTACTACGAGGTGGGAGGGCCAAACTGGCCCTCCTGCTATACTCTTCCCTGCTTATTATGAATCGTCTTGGTTCATGATCAACGAGTGAGAGTGCAAGATAGTGATTCATCAACATTGTGAAAGAAAATTAATAATTTCAATCACTAGCTAAGCATGAACACGTGCATGGAACGTTTACCTAAGCTATAACTTGTCGGCCAACATGGCTAGTGGCCTCCCCCCTTTAGGCTGAAGTGTCCGCGTGATAACCATGTTGGATGTCCCCAACCTCCTATGATCGCTGTCCGTGAATGCTATCCGGCGGGAATTTCGACCAGTAATACCACGTTCAAATGGTGTTTGCTGTCAAATATAGATCTGTACGAGCTAGCAGCTCGCTCCAACACTCGTTGACCACCTCCGTGCGCAACCAAGAGTTGAGCTCGTATGAGCTATGTTCAGGTCCACAACCGGCCTGATGGAGAAGGTATTCCCTAACAACCTGTGGTTAAAGTGTACGCTCTCGGTGCTAGATTAGGCGAAGGACCTTGTATTGGTTTTCATCAGCAAGGACTGCCGGTTTTGACTGAACAATTCCTCCTGTCGTGTATGGATCTAGTTGGCTCACATGAAATATGTCATGCATCTTCACACTCGGCGGAATCAACAATTAGTATGCCACTTGCTCGATACGTGCAACAATGGAAAATGGCCCAGTCTACTTTGGTAGAATATTTTACGCCCTTGGAGACTTCATTAGAAGGCTCTTAATGCTAAACACCACCTTGTCGCTGATGTCAGTAGAGATTGCATGGTGACTTTTATCCCCATCTACCTTTTGCTGTTGCCATACTGCTCGAAGGTGATCATTTTCCTCATGTAACGAGGAATCTATATGTTGTGTAAAGGTTTGAGCAGAAAGAATATTTCCTTCTGCACTCCCACTCTTCATCAATGAAGAGGGTACTATTGGATGCCGACCACGGTTTAGCACGAACATTGTGAACTGGATAGACTCATTCATTGAGTTGTTCACTACTAAGCCTGTTGGTGCTAGGAATTTTTCCCAGTTTTTGATGGTAGGGTCCATGTACATGCGAATAATCTGTTCTAGAGTGTAATTCATGTGCTCTGTTTTTCCGTTGGTTTAAGCGAGTGTAAAATGTTATCGATATTTGTGACTCACTACCAAAGTACTCGTGCATCTTTTTCCAAAACATATCAATAAACTATCTCGATCAGAGATCATTCACAATAGCAAGCCGTGCTACTTCAGCCACTAGTGGCCAAAATCACTGTAACTTAACGAGTCTCCAGCTCATGTAAAGAAGTCATCATCGGACTTTGCAGAAAGGCATCAAGAGCTTACTCGAGGGGTTTTTTCCCTCCACATCACTCCTGGGGGAGTTTTTCATCAATGACCCATGTATGGAGATTCGAAAGTTTTGATTCTTGGAAGGCTCAATTATGTTTTTACCTCGCCCTCTCATTCTGGTGAGTTTGAACTCGTGAGTTTGAACTCGTGAGTTTGAACTATTTCTTTCTGGTTAACAAACTCAATGTTTGTCCGGAATGAACTCGAGTTTTCTTTTTGACAAGTCGATGTGGAATCGTCGCATGCAAGGCACGTCTGACAATTATACACCGACTTCTCTCACGCGCCCCTCACTCTCGCTCGCTCAGCCGATCCCTCATCCTTCCTTGATCTCACGAGTGAGGAGGGCGAGTGAGGGTGAGGGCATGAGGCCATGAGCCTCACCCTCAAAGCCCTCATGGCCTCTCAGCCGCCGATCGAGCCACCAGCTCTATCGGCGGCTGGTGGCTTGCCGGCGGTTGGCCGGCCGGTCACCTAACCGGCTGCAGGCCATCCAACCAGCCGTTCGCCGGCCAGCCGATAGCCAGCGGGTGGCTGGAAACCGGCCAGCCCTCACAATAACAAGGGGTGGCTGCAAGCCACCCGCTCGCTACTGCGAGGTGGGAGGGCCGAACCGGCCCTCCCGCTACACTACGGGACAAGTTTTTCCTCAGAATTCCAACAGCAATTGGGTCAGCAAGACGACAACCTATCCTGTTTTCTGTTGGCAGATATTATTGCCTTGCATTCTTTGATGCAAGGCAATAACCTGTCCACCACTAGATTGGACAGAAATTAAAGTGGGCTGAATTCCCCTGAGCAAGGGCTACACATGTCTCAGAGAGGTAACTAAGAATGACTGTTCTAGGATTAGTGACTAAGAATTTTTCATACAAACATATCACAATCAATAAAGAAAAAGACTGGTATAGGTCAGCAGTTACTGGATATGTTTTTCTCATGAAACAATGAACAAAAAAAAACATTCATGGAAAAAAAGTGTTGAAAAAACAAAAGAGTCAGTACACGAATATAGAATATTGTATTGCGAGGCAGGAGGCAGCAAGAAATAGAGAGAAGGGTGGAAGAGAGAGAGAGAGAGAGAGAGAGAGAGAGAGAGAGAGAGAGAGAGAGAGAGAGAGAGAGAGAGAGAGAGAGAGAGAGAGAGAGAGAGAGAGATATAGAGAAACATGACACTCATTGTTTGTGTACACTCATTGTAGAGTGCATGATGTTTTTGTATGGTGCTGGGATGCACTAGTGGAATGCACTGGAAGCCAGGGCATGATTTCCCTACCATTGGGATCAAATGGGGAGAGGGGAAATGGTGTCAACATCCAAAAGTTGTGGGATGTCGCATGAATGGTGTGAGGTGGAGGCAGTCCTGGAGTGGGGACGGTGGAGGGAGGCCGTGGTGGGTGTATCAATGGAGGAGGTTGGCCACAAGAGGGTTAGTTGAGCTCTGGCACCATCAAGAACTGAGAACACAAGGAATGTGTTTGACTACAGGGGTGACAATGAACAACAGTTTCCTCTAGCCAAAATATAAGAACAGGAAAGGAAGGTGAGGTGGTGATGTGAGATGAGGTGGTGAAATCGTTGGGAAGTGAGGTATTGGGGGGGGGGGGGGGGGTGGTGGTGGAGTAAGGTGAGTTGATGAGGAAGGGGAAAAATGGTGAGTTGGAGTGTGGAGTAATTCTCCTTGGGGGATTTTAACTTGTGAGGGAGTAAGAAAAAAATGCAAGAAGCAAGAGGCTCAAATTCTACTGACAGCATAGAATTCCTAGCAGTCTCCTACTTTCACCGTAGCCATGATGTCCTGTCCTTTAATCTCTACCATGCTCGACTGCATTGCCAAGCCTCTTCTATGACCAACTCTCCTCAGCTGCCATGCACCAATCATCACACATAGTGGTGGATGCCCCGCTCCCCAGTGTCGTCACTTGTATCCCCCACGAGACGTGCAGTGCCCTTACAGCCTGCCTTGTGACATTTGGTGTGCTGGAGCTGCTGATTGCCGCTGCAATTGGTCGCCTTCACGAAGAAAGCTAGAAGCATCCGCCTCCTTACAATTATGCTCTCCCTCACGTAAGAGATCTGCAATTCTTGCGGCATCCTCCTCTATCTGCAAATACCTTGCACCTTCTTTTCAGTCCTCCATTACCTCCACTTATGCTTGTGGTGCCATTGATTCATCAATATCCCCAGCACCTTGCGAGCTGAGTCCAGCGTACTCAACACCTCCCCTTCCCTCTTACAGTGCCTTAATACTGCTGCACTTGGCCCCTGTTAGCACCGCCTTTGTGAGTACCGCATTGTCCAAGCTGCTGCCCCCTACTGCGCCGACTTGGGGCCGGCTTGAGGCCCCCACGCTGCTACCATTGCCTCACGTCACATTCTTCTCGTACATGCCTCCCTTTCATGGAGATGTCTTTTGGTGCCGGTCCCTTGGTCTCAGCTCTCTTGGCGTGCTTCTCATGTACCTTCTTTCCCGTTGTTAGAGAATGTGGAGAATTGGATGTCCCACTCCCCTCCACACTGTGCATGTTGCATGAATCACCCCCCTGTTTTGCATATTCTAAAGATGTGGACATACCTGTTGCATCCTCTATTGCATGCCTCTTGAGTGCTCACCCTCCTCCTTGAGGAATTGGACCTGACGACACATTGACCACGCCCTACAATTCGGTCCTCCACTCAGTTACCTTCGTCCCGTCATATGAATTGGCGGTGTCCTCCTGGCTTGCCTTGTAGCCGTGGTCCACCATGAATGCCGCTTGGAGAAAATTTTGCTCCTGTGCAGAGCTCAGAATTTTGCTTTTGCTCTCCCTTTGTTTCACAGCCCTCTGGACCACCTGTGGCCACTTGCGAAGCACCCACTCCCCAGCCTCCTGCTGCTTGGTGCTCTTGGTCCCGGTCTGCTACTTTAATGAGCCCATGCGGCTCAACTTGAGAAACAGCCCTCATGGCGTCCCCCCTCTGCTGCATTCTCCTCTGTCATATCATCAACACCTCAATTTGAGACTTGGTGACTCATTTTCTAGAAATTTGTGGTCACACTTCACCGCTTTGCAGCCCAGAGCGTGTTATTGTCCGGTTGAGAGGGTGGCTCCATGCCACCACTCTCCTTCTCACCTGGTCCCGAGGTGGAGCATTGTGCATGCGACATACCGGCACCTGGTACCGGCCCTTAAGCCATCAGATCTTGGTCATCTTGTCGGTTCAGCAGCTCCCCCTTAGCCGAGGTGTGGAGTCCCTCGAGCTCCATTTGAGGATGCACCTCTTTGCCGACCTCTACTAACTGCATGGTCATCCGAGCCGCCATGATCGCTCCTCCACGGTACTCAGCAGAGACACTTTGGCCAGCCTTGTCATGTCAATTTAATACTCCCATAGAGGTAGGTTCCTCTTGCCTTCTAGGATAGCCTGGATACAATACTGATTTTTGACTGTGTCCTTGAAAGTATTTTACAACTCGTTGTCTTGATTCGCCTCCGGGAACAAATATTTTCTTGTATTTTAATCCAGCAAAATAAGTTCTTAGTGTTGTCTGAAATTAGTTTTTTTTTTTTTTTTTCTGACATGGAAGAACCGTTTTCATCTCCGAAGTTTGAAATTTCCTGTGTCGCTGCAAATCCGACAGCGGAAATCAAGCGATTGTGTGACCGACGTGAGGTCATGCGAGCACACATTGGATTTTGCTCGGAGGATAGGGTCGAACACAAAATAATGGATTGATAATAATTATTTGTTTTAGATCCTAAATTATTCCATGAATTCTTCGTCCCCAAATGAATATTTAACATCGAAATAAAAAGGCAGTAGGGTAGTTTCTATTACTTTTCTCCCCTGGCTGGTCTGCCACTTGGTCCATCTCTCTGACCTCCATTTGATGATTTGCACCCACCACCCTCTTGGAGTGTAAAATTCAGCACTGATGTAATCCCTTGGATAATCCACGCTCTCAATAAGGCTCAGGTTCTACACTTACTCACCTTGTCAATGGATTGTCGGCAATGACCGATAAATCAGAGGCGAGCCCCTCCCTAATAACCGTGACCATGTCCTAGCGCGTCCGGCTAGCGAAAAAAAGCCGTTGTATCATGATTTTTCCATGATCTGATGTATGTTACCAAGGATGTTTGTTCCCTTGAGTTAACTCAGAACATTTCTATTTATCATGTTTGCCTTTGGTTCCGTGGTCTTGCCACCGTGTCTTAGCTCTGCTCGTTCCTCACTCGCTAAGCCTTCATCATCCAATACCCAGCTCTCACTCTCACATCTCTTTGCTCCATCACTGTTCTTCCTCTGCTCAGCTCTGCTCATCACATCAAAACATCCTCTCCTACTCACCATTCTCTCAACGTGCTCCCTTCTACTCTCCACTCTACCAGGTCTTACCTGTTCTCTAGCTTCTTTTCCGACTAACTTGCTGCTCTCCCACACAACTCTCTACATTTTTCATCCTTCCATGCTTCTGGAATCTCCAGTGCTTGTGCCTTCCTCTGCCATGACTTGCTTCACTCTCTTACTTATTTGGACATCGTATCAGAGCTTCAGGCAACATCGCCTGGTGTGCACTGACCAAGTCATCGCTTTACAACCCTCATCACTTCCCTCTGCCATCAACACCTCCTCAGCCACCGTTTTCTGCCACCTCTGCTATTCACATCATCTCCACTATTGCAATCTCCACCTTCAACTCAGCAGCCGCAATATCGGCTGAATGAAAATGTTCCTCCCTGCGTCCATATCCGCAAGTGGTGGTACTTATCCTTCAATCCTTGACCTTTCTGCTCGCCTACTTGCCTTCTTCAGCTTCATCAATAGGTGATGTCAGCAGCATCGCCTTGTCCGCTTCTCAAGACTCGGCAGCACTCATTGCTGTGAAACAGCCCTACATCCAAACAAATGCTCGCGGCAACGTCTGGCCTCCTCCACCGCCAAAAGCTGACAGTAGCACTCGAGCCGCTCTCTGCCTCCATCTTGAACAAAGATTCCTGCCGCATTCTGGTCTTGTCCTGTCAGCCTGTGGTCTACTGATCTCTCAACTGTCGCCTCTCATCTGCCGCTTCTGCCAGGATTCGTAACTGAGCGACATGGTCACTGTTCAGTTAGTGTGTCCGGCTCCAGTAGCGCCCTCAGTGTCCCGTTCACCTCCAAGCCACTGCATCTATCCTCTCTTGCTCCATCTGCATCCTCTTCATCCCCGCTGCCCTCCTCGCTTTCTCGCAATTCATCCTCTCGAGTTGCCCTTTCGAGCCACTCCTCTTTCTTCGGATAGCCTTTGTTCCTTCTTCATCTCACAGCAGCCTCTTCTTCTCTTCCTTTGCATCTGTTTTGTCAGCTACATCTGCAGGGTCATCTTCAGTATTCCATCTCACCTTCATCATCCAATTCATCATCCTCTTTGTACACATCCATCATCTTCAATCATCTTCATTGCCATCATCAATCATCATTTTCATCATCTTTGGTGTACATGATACCGCCCCTATGCCTAATTAACCGTTCAATCCTCCACCCCTACCAGCTATCACCTTCTCTGCTCGGCAAAGGATCTTCTTGGTGGAGCCGACAATCTCATGGTGACCTGCACCCATGCCAATCTCAACATCAGCACACATGGCTCGTCCCTGCGCACATGAATCATCATTATCAGCAAGCATCCTCTTCAGTACATCACCAGCATCTGCAGCTAGCACTAGGAACTGAACAAGCCATCTGCTCATCTCGCAGCGGCCTGCACCCAAGCTGGCAGCATATTTCTTACAGCGCGTTGGCTCTGGCCTTCCACTTGCCGTGTCTCTGCCCCTCTACCCGTTTTGCGCACGCGATCCGCCCCTGCGTCCAAAATTATCACCATCACCATCTTTTCCTCAGTTGTCATTTTCGTTTCTTCACTTGGCATCAGGATTCGTCCGATCAACCACAAATCCTATTGGTGACCTGCATCCAAACCATCTCACACATTGCACATGCAGTTCAGCCCTACATCCAACACCATTCACAACATCTTCTTTCTTCCATCTGGAAAAATAAGGATTCCCCTCAGAGTCAGGGCATTGGACACCACTAGTCTTCTTGCTCGTCGGGCTCGAGCAAACTAGTGGAACATTCCGTTACTCCTCCAACACTAGCAAACTTCTTGCTTCCTCAGCATCTCCTCCTCCTCCCCCACATAGGTCCTACACCTACATCTCTTATGCATCAGCACTAGCATCTGTAGAGGAATCCATTGGTCAAGGGGGCTGTCAAAATCACAGGAACCGGACACCACTCGTGTCCCTACTCGTCAAGCTCGCGCTAACCGGTGCAACAAGCCATTGTAACCGTGGACCTGGCCTCTTGAGAATATCCGTGCTTCCCTACCTTTCCCTCTAGACTCAGAGAATCAGCTGTGACAGAGCCTTTTGTGAGAGTGATGTTGTGGCAGCATCCTCCATACCTGCTTTCCCAGATTCCCACCACCATCATGACCATCACCATCATCATCTTCGAAGGGACCGTACCCAGGAGAATAAGCTCTCCACAGTATCCCCTTAGAACATCGTCTTTTGCAAGGACCCTACCTCAAGTACACTTGACAAATCAATGGTTCACTTGGCACTCCCAGCATTGGAGCAAACCAAGAGTAACAGCATATTTTCTTGCCTTCTTTGTGTCCAATCATCAATGAAGCCGATCTACTACATTGGCTGTTCCACGCCAAGAAGGAAACTGACTGAGCTTGTTACTCATCTTCCAGAGTGCCTATGGAACTCCCCTCAGTGGAAAAAATGAAGAGATGGTTCAACAATCTACCATCAGTGGAGAATTGAACTCTTACTGAACCTGGGGAGATTTCTGTTGGCTCTAGTGGGTGTGGAGGCACCCTTAATGATTCTTAGCTCTCACTGATGCACGCTACCAATGTTTGGGGCAGCCATTGGACACCTTTGGTGAAGGGTGTGGAGCACAAGGATCACCAGTAGGACTGGGCAGAACACATCGCATTCAGTAGAACTGAATCAAAAGACGTTTTTGTTACTTAGAAGCACAGTGATATTACATCAGATCCTTACAGCCTGTGATCTAAGCTTTCTAANGGAGGCACCCTTAAGGATTCTTAGCTCTCACTGATGCACGCTACCAATGTTTGGGGCAGCCATTGGACACCTTTGGTGAAGGGTGTGGAGCACAAGGATCACCAGTAGGACTGGGCAGAACACATCGCATTCAGTAGAACTGAATCAAAAGACGTTTTTGTTACTTAGAAGCACAGTGATATTACATCAGATCCTTACAGCCTGTGATCTAAGCTTTCTAACGCATCCAAGCACGCCCAAATCAGAGCAGTAGAGCCCCTCTTTCGGCCATCGAAGTAACTCTTGGTGGAGCCGCCCACCTTGCCTTGTTCGCTAGGCAACGGGAGGCGCTTCGACGATGACTCCTCGGAGCGCCTTTCCTTGCCCAGAAGTCAAGGAGAACTTCATCCTGGTCAAGGAGGTCCTTCTAGTTATTTCAGGTGCATTTGGAGCTCATTGAGGATGAACTAGGATCACTGGCAGTGGATTACCCCGCCACCCATGGTGGGTACCAGATTCCACCCGTCCAACACCCGAAGTTCGGGCTAGGCTAACCTTCTGAATACTCATTCAAATCGAGCGATTCAAAGCTTGATCTTGCATGAAAAAAATCCAAGAAATCGGAAGTCGGATCAGGTGTTTGACCACTCCTCAGTGGTCGAACCAGGGAGTACGATCAACGATACTCATGGCAAGGGGCACACCATGTCAACAATCTCCTCCTTGCACGTCAGCCTTGATGCCCTGTCCTTGGAACCTGTAGCATTTTATACTTCACAGTGCAGAATGAGCTCCATGCAGCTTGCGTCATGCCTGTCCTTGGGTTGTGCCTTGGTCATGGCGTCTGCGAGCATGCGCTTAGTGCCACAATGCACAATAGTCGCATCTCCTTTCGCCACCAAGTCTCACGCGTAGTGACGCCGGATCTCAATGTGCTTGGTCCTCCTGTGCAACACTGGGTTTTGGGTGTGGCTGATGGCACTCATGTTGTCCACATTGAGTACCTTTGGCTTCCTTTAAGGCTCCCCGACATCTTTTAGCAGCCGCCGCAGCGACACCGCCTTTGTGGCTTCTGCGAGCGTGATGTACTCCGCTTCGGTACTAGACGGTGCCACATAGTCCTGTTTCCTGCTTGTCCATGAAATTGCTGTACCACCAAGCACAAACACATACCCCAACATTGATTTGTTTTCATCCACATCACCAGCCCAGTCGGCATCAAAGTAGCCGACCAACTCGAGGGAGTCGTCACACGCTCTCCTGCAAACACAAGCCGTGACTGTTGCCTTGAGATAGCAAAGGATCCGCTTCACCGCTTGCCAATGCAGCGGCCCGGGGTCAGCAACATAGCGGCTCACTTGGCCCTCCGCAAAGGCAAGGTCGGGCCGCGTCTCCACCATGGCGTACATGATGCTCCCCACAGCGGAATGGTTTGGAACACCTGCCATTTCCTCCTTCTCCTCATCCGTGCTCGGCCTAATGCTTGAGCTCAGCTCACATGTGGTGGTCATGAATGTGCCGATGGGGTTGCACTCCTCCATGTTGTGGTGGCGGAGCACCTCTTGCACATACTTTGCCTGCCCCATCTCCAGCGTGCGTGCCTTGTGGTCCCTCTTGATGGCAACGCCGAGGTAGTACTCGAGCTCGCCCATGTCAGTCATTTTGAACCGACCGCCCAGCTGCTACTTCAGGTTCACCAACTCCTCCATGTCTGATGACACATGGATGAGGTCATCCACGTTAAGGACCACAATCTGGTGCAATCCCGGCTGCTTCCTCACGTATACGCTCTAATCTGCTTCGCAGTGCTTGAAGCAATGCTCGTCCATGGAGCCGTCCATTTTCAGGTACCACATGAGTGGCGCTTGCTTTAGCCCGTAGAGTGCCTTGCAAAGCTGGCACACCTTCCCCAGTAGCATGTCCACCCCCTCCCGCAACTCCATGAGGACCTCCTTGTGGACGTCGCCGTTGAGGAATGCACTTTTCCATTTGGTGGACTTCATAGTCACGTGCCGCCGCCACGGAGAGGATGGAGCGGATGGAGGCAAACTTCGCCACCGGTGCGAAGGTTTCATCTTAGTGTTCACCCTTTCACTGGGCGTACATCGTTGCAACCAGCTGCGCCTTGTACCGCTTTACCTTCCCCTCCTTGGTGAGCTTCTTCTTGAATATCCACTTGGAGTCGATGATTTTTGTGCCCTCCGGCCTGTCGATCAGCTACCAAGTGCCGTTTTCTTCATGGGAGGCGAGCTCAGATTTTATAGCTCCCTCCCACTCAGCCCCATCCTTCCCCTGCAATGCATCCTTGACGGTCTCAGGCTCCTCTTGCGCAAAGAACGCTCGAGCAAACCCAGTCCAGATACCCCCTGCAGCATCATACCGTTTTGCCGTCCTCTTTGCACGTCCGCTTCCCCGAGGCTGCTGCCTTTTAGGCTGCTGGTGCTGCTGTCGTCCTCTCGTGACGCCACTCGTACCTCTTGCCTTCTCCCCCTCTCTCAAGGACCGTGGAGATGCGGGCTCACTTCTCGCCTCCTCATTCAGCTCCATTGTTGCTGACGCTTTAGATTCATTGTCCGGCTCGGCTGAATGAAAATCAGCTGCTCCCCCATCACCCGAATGGTTCTCGCCGCTTGGAGCCACTCGGACGTTACCATCTTTTGCGTCCTCCGTTGTCTCCCCCTCGAGGAGTGGCAGCCACTCCCCCCGCTTGGAGAGATCCGCGTCCTTGTCCATCCAATGGCTTTCCTCGTCGAACATGACATCGTGAATCTTCACGATGTGCTGCCCCGATGGGTCAAAGAGCCGGTATGCTTGCTCCCAGTCTCGTACCCGACGAAGATGCACCGGCGAGTCCGCTGGTCCAGCTTGTCCCGTCCCTCCCGTACCTGCACAATAGCATGTACAACACAACCAAACGTGCGGAGGTGAGCCATAGTTGGCTTCCTCCTGCGCCATACTTCTTGTGGCATTCCACACCTTGTGTCAATGCGTCGGATAGCAAGGGTCTAGAAAACGGGTCCCGACATGGGAGGCCGCCAACCGCTCTTGGTATTGCAACCAAGATAACATATCACCCTCGAGCAAGGGATCCACACTTTAGGTTCGTTCGGTTTGTAACCTCACGAAGTCTGCATGAAGGTCATTAGTGTCTACCCTTGGTTGGACACTCTGTGAGGAGTCTCAAAGGCAAGAACTGTAAATGGATGTACGCAGGGCACATGCTTTTATAATTGTAGAGCATTGCTAATTCTTTTGCTCATAGTGGCTCCACAAGAACAAACCTCAGCCTACAATCCTACTTGGCGCATCCTAAGACCGCCAAGTGTCATCCTTAAGCCAGGATCTAGTAAGATTCCTAGAAGCTTCCTGTCCCATTTTGGGCCACAAAGAAAAATGCTGCCATCGCGGGGTTTGAGCCCACAACCCATGAGCTCTTGCACCTGTCCCAACTAGGCCACAATGTTGTGTTTCCTATGATGATCTCCAGGAGACATACTCATTATGTGCAGTGCATTCCTGGCCTATCTCACAACAAACCAAGGGGATGTATTCCATAGAGCAGCACATGCCTTGTCTTTCCGTGCAACCAGTTAGCTAGCCAGTGGAAAAGGTGCATACCATTCAACAAATCTCTCCCTTGCACCTCTATCCATCTGTTGCTCACTGAGCTCCATCGATGCCTTGGGGCTCACCCATCCTCTGCCGCACTCCTCATGCCAAATCCACGAATGCGTACATAGTGCAAGTCGCTCTCCAGCGGCTTGGTCATGCAGTCAGCAAGCATGCTCTTGGATCTGCAGTGTTGTAATTCCACCACGTTCTTCATGACCAGGTCACATGAGAAGTGGTAACGTATGTCGATATGCTTCATTCGCTGGGAGATGATCTCATCTTCAGCCATCGAGATGGCACTCATGTTTTGCACATGTACAACTGTAGCATCCTCCTCTGGCACTGTCATTTTGCCAAGCAGGCTGCGCAACCACTGAGTCTCCTTGCACAACTCAGACAAAACAATGTGCTCTGCCTCAGCCGTAGATACGAAAACACAATTCTGCTTTCTGCTGGCCCATGAGATGGCAGCACCATTCAAGATGCACACGTATCCAGAGGTGGATTTTCGGTCTTCAAGATATCCTCCCCAGTCGGCGTCAGTGTAGCACTTCAGGCAGAGGGGGTCCGTACCTTCTTGGCCTCCAAGGAAGAGGCCCATGTGACGTGTCTTTTGTAGGTAGCGCAAGATGCGCTTGACTGCCTGCCCTATGTTGTGGCCCTGGGTTGGCCACGAACCTGCTCACTTGTCCCACAGCATAGCAGATGTCCGGACGAGTACCTACCATGGCGTACATGATGCTGCCCACGGCGGACTGGTAGGGGATGTCTTACATCGCCCTTTATTCTGCTTCATTGCTTGGCAAAATTGAGGCCTTCAGTTTTGCATCGGTCGTCATTGGGGTGCTGACAGGTTTGTAGTCTTCCATGTGATAATGCTTTAGTAACTCACCGATGTATTTGGTTTGGTTGAGTTCGATGGTGCCTGCTGCTCGGTTGCGGTGGATGGCGATCGCGAGGTAGTACTCAAAAGGACCCATGTCCTTCATTTTGAACCTTTTGCTGAGGTCAGACTTCAGCTCATCCAGCAGCTCCACCGAAGAAGAACAGATGATCAGATCATCCACATAGAGTACAACGAGCATCAGTCCACTCCCATCATCGCGCACGTACATGCTCGGATCATTTTGGTAATGCGCGAAGGAGAGATAGGTCATGAAACCGTCCATCTCTTTTTACCATATCCTTGGGGCCTGTTTCAGCCCTTAGAGCGCTTTCACCAACTTGCACACCTTGCCCTCGGGAGCTTTGACTCCTTCGGGCACCTCCATCAGCATTTCCTTGTCGAGCTTCTTATAGACGAAAGCTGTCGTGACGTCCATCTGGTGTATCTCCAGGTTCTTTGTGGCTGCGATGGCAAGGAGAGAGTAGATGGAGGCAAAGGTCACGACAGGCACGAACGTCTCGTCATACTCAGAGCCCGGGCGTTGAGAGAACCCCTTTGCCACTACCCTTTCCTTCAACTTTTCGATTTCACCGTCTTTCTTCTTATTCACTCGGAGGACCCACTTGGAACCCACCACGTGGGCCTTGTCGTGTCTATCCAGCAGCACCCACGTGCCGTTCTCGACAATAAACGTGAGCTCGCTGTCCACTGCCTCCTTCCACTTGGCCGCATGCGGGCCATTCATCACCTCCGTCACTGTGGATGGCTCTCCCTGAGCCATGCACGACCAGTTGAGACCAGTCCAATCGTCCTCATACCGCAAAGGTGCTTTCTTTGGTCACAAATTGCACCGGGGTGCTGGTGCGGCTTCTTGCTTTGGTGTTGGTGCTCCACAGGTGGTAGTGTATCGTCGTCGTCATCATCGTCGTCAGACTCCAAGTCAGACTCAGAAGCCCCAGACGCCTCGGTATCTGTGTCCATGTCAGATGCTGCATCATCCTCTGCAGCTACTCTCCCATTCCCACCACCTGCTGGCAAAGCGAGCCAGTTTTTGGGTGCTTGGTCTCCGGACTCAAGCAACACTATCCACTCTCCCACCTTGGGAGCAAGGATCGGGTCCAGCAGCTCTCCTTTTCCCAGGGTGCGTTCGCCAAACACAACGTCGCAGCTCCTCACAAGCTTGCCTGTTGCCCGGTCCCAAAGTTGATAGGCTTTGTGTGACGTGTCGCACCCAACCATGACGCACTTTTTGGAACGTGCATCCAGCTTGCCTCCACCTTCTCTCGACTGGATCTTCACCCATGCATTTGACCCAAACACCTTGAGATGAGAGGCGTTGGATTTCTTTTTCGACCATCCTTCTTGTGGGTTCTTCATCTGCTTGTCCTGCTCCTTTCCATGCTTCTATAAGGCCGTTGCTGGTGTGAGGTTCAAGAGGAAGCAGGCCGTTGTTGCAGCTTCAGCCCAAAAGCGAGGTGGGAGCTAAGCGTCAAAGAGCATGCTTTACACCATGCCGAGTAAGGTCTGGTTCATCCTCTCAGCCATGCCATTGCTTCGGGGGTTGTAAGGGGTGGTTTTCTCGTGGCGGATCCCATGATGCTTGAGCCAAGGCTTGCATGCCTCGTACTCACCTTCGTTGTCACTTCGGAGCGTCTTCACCTTCTTGGACGTTTGCTGCTCTACCATGGCGATAAACTCCAGGAGCTTCTCCTTGACCTCTCCCTTTGCTTTGAGGAAGTAGATCCACAACTTGCGGCTGTGGTCGTCGATGAAAGTCAGGAAGTAATTTCTTCCTCCATTAGAAATCGTGAGAAATGGTCTGCACACATCACTATGGATCAGGTCCAAGACATTCTCCACTTGTTGACCTCCTCTCCCGAACGACTTCTTCTTTGCCTTTGCTTGGAGGCATGGTTCACACAACGTACATGCTTCTCCATGCTTCATGGTGCACCCTTCCATTCCACGGACTACCTCTTGCTTGTGCATCTTCTGCAGCGTGCTGTTGGCCACGTGGCCAAATCGCCAGTGCCACAGCTCAACGTCGATTTCTTTGGTTGATGTGGCGGTCGCAACGGTCGCCGGTGTTGCATCCTTTGGCTTCGGTGCCACTGTCTTGGTGGCGCATGCCAGTCCCTCATCCAGCATCTTGGTGACTTTGGTTTGAAGCATGTAGAGGCCATCGACTCTTGGGACTTGAAGCATGAGATCCTCTTTCGTGTAAAAAATTTTGATGTCCTCATTTTTTAGGGTCACGGCTTCCTTGTTGGTGAACACCACTGTCATGTTGGTGTCGGTGATTTGTGAGACCGATAGCAGGTTCGCTACAAAGGAGGGCATGTACACCACCTTTTGAAGGTTGACCGCCTTCTCCTCACCATTCACGTTGAACGTGATCACCTTGTCCCCTTCGCCCATGGCTTAGACGACGCCGCCATTTGCACACTTGATGCGCATGTCAGATTCGGCCATGGAGACATATCCGCCCTTCTCTTTTGATGAGTGGTGAATGGTGCCCGAGTCAAGGGCGAATCCCCCGGGCCTAAGGAGGGATGCCCCCTTCATGGGCACCCTTCAGCCATCATGTTGGTGAGATCCTTCTTCTCCGTCCCACCTTTGTTCCCGCCTTCTTTCCTAGGACTATAGCAGTCCCTAGCCCAGTGCCCAGCCTTGCCATAGTTGTGACAGTTGTCGGGCTTCTTGGAACTCTTCCTGCCACCATTGTCTTTCCCTCCACCACCACCGCTTCCGCTGTTGCCTTGACTGGAGCGAGAGCTTGCACCTTGTCCACCGAAGCGAGAGGCATAGGCTGAAATATTTTCCTCACTACCACTACGTCGCATGGACTCATTATGGACATGTTCGGGGACAGCCTCATACGTCAGATCTTCCTCCTTCCAACCAACAAATACGGTGATCAAGGACCCCCAGCTTTCCGGCAGCGCCATCATAAGGATCATGGCACGCATGTTGGAGTCGAGATTCCATTCCATTTGCTGGACCTCTTACAGCACGTTGTCGAATGAATGCAAAAGTGTGGGTATCGATTATCCTTCGCTCACCCTCATCGACATTAACCTTTGGAAGATGAAGAGTCGGTTTGCTAGGGCGTTCGATTGATGCACGCGTGAGAATTTTGCGTAGGCCTCAGCAGCCAACGTACATCCTGTGAAATGGGAATATTGAGTCTCGTTGATAGACGTCACAAGAATGGCGAGAGCCATGTTGTTCTTCATTGTCCATGCTGCAAGGTCAGCTTCATGCGTGGTCACTATCGGATCGGCGGGTGCTGTCTCGGTCCCTTTTAGGATGTTGAGGTAGCCACGCACGTTCATGACAATCTCAAACTGCCATTTCCACAAGGGAAAACTTGTCCCCGTGCATTTGGACATACCCGCCTCAAGGCGGGCTTGAGTCGGATCTGCCATTTCCTGCGGTTGCTCGTCTTCTCTGCTTTGCTGCTACTCTGCTTCGTTGAGGCCGATGAGGTTGATGAAGCTGATGAGGCTGCTGACTACGACCGTTGTCAAAGGTGCAGCTGGTTCCATTGCATATCCCTCCCGCCGATGATCGCCTAAGGCAATGGTGCCGTCGTGAGAGAACGGACTCGGGGTCGTACCACCTTCTAAAAATGGATAGAGCTTAATCCTGTTGGGGCTCGAGGGTCTTGTCCAATATGGAAAGAGTTGTTCCTTGTCCCCTAGTCCGCCACGTGCGCGTATCCTACCTGAAGAAGCCGATGGAGCCCATGGAGCAGATGGAGCCGTCCGATGTTTGTGTCCCTATTGTACCTGTGTGCCCTACAAGACCACGCGCTAGTCGATCTTAGAAGCGTGCCATAGAACCAAAAGTGTGGGCCCATAACCCTTTGTCAATGCGCCGAATAGCAACGGTCTAGAAAACGGGCCCCGACATGGGAGGTTGCCAACCGCTCTTGGTATTGCAACCAAGATAATATATCACCCTCAAACGAGGGATCCACACTTTAGGTTCATTTAGTTTGCAACCTCACGAAGTCCGCATGAAGGTCTTTAGTGTCTATCCTTGGTTGGACACTCTGTGAGGAGTCTCAAAGGCAAGAACTGTAAACGGATGCATGCAGGACACAGGCTTTTATACTTGCGGAGCATTGCCAATGCTTCTGCTCATAGTGGCTCCAAAGGAACCAACCTCAGCCTACAGTCTTACTTGGCGCATCCAAAGACCGCCAAGTGTCATCCTCAAGCCAGGCTTTAGTAAGCTTCCTAGAAGCTTCTTGTCCCATTTTGGGCCACAAAGAAAAATGCGGCCGTCGCGGGGTTTGAGCCCGCGACCCATGAGCTCCGGCGCCTGTCCCAACTAGGCCACAATGTTGTGTTTCCTATGATGATCTCCAGGGCACATACTCATTATGTGCAGTGCATTCTTGGCCTATCTCAGAACAGACCAAGGGGACGTACTCCAAAGAGCAGTGCATGCCTTGTCTTTCTGTGCAACCAGCCAGCTAGCCAGTGGACAAGGTGCACACCATTCAACACCTTGGACTGTGTCCTTTAGCAGCCTCATCGGCATCAGGTTCATGATGTACGCCGCTGTCCGTGCCGCCTCGTCCCAGTACCGCTGCGCGAGGCCGACATCGCTCAACATGGACTGGACCATGTTGAGGATGGTGCGGTTTTCCCTCTTGGTAACACCGTTCTTCTACAGAGACTGTGGCGTAGTTTTCTGTCAAGCGATCCCCTTGCTCTTCATCCATGCCGAAGCGCCCTCATACTTGCCACCATTGTCGCTCCAGAACGCCTTCACCTTCAACCCTGTTTGTTGCTCCATTGCCGCCAAAAATTCCTACATGCACGACAGGACATTGCTCTTCCTCTTGATGATGTAGAGGTAGATCTTGCGCCTCTGATCGTCGATGAAGGTCACAAAGTAGCGAGTGCTCCCGATGGAGCTCTCGAATGGTCCGCACACGTCAGTGTGAACCACCTCCAACTTCACCGATACGTGCATCCCTTTGCCATCAAACGGCTGACGTATCCCCTTGCCGACCACGCACAGTTCGCACACGGCATTCTTGGCTGTGTCGTGGCTCTTGACCTCCAGACCCTGCACCACTTCCTTCTTTGCCATGTCTCTCACAGTTGAGGGAGCGATGTGACACAGGCGGCGGTGCCACAAGTCTGGGTCTCCATCGTCCTTCTTTGTAAGGTGGGCGATGTCAGGCCCCGCCCGGCTACGAAGGACCTTTGAACAGAGCAGGTACAAGTCGACCCCTTGATTTCCACGTGCAATCACCTTGCCGTTCCCCTCCCTGCGGATGATGGCCTCCTTCTCGTTGAAGAGAACCTCGAGCCCCTTGTCGGTAAGGCGGCTCATAGACAGCAGATTTACCCTTAAGTTGGGCATGTGGAGCACGTCATGAATTGTACTCATGACACTCTCTCCATCCACATCCATCTTGATGCGGACGTTGCCTTCACCGGCATCCAACTTTGTTTTGTCGTTGGCCACCATCATTCGCCGCTCCGAGGTGCTATAGGTGATGAATGCCGCCCGGTTGCATTGCGTGTGGTGGCCCGATTCGGATTCAATCACGAAGAATCCTGGATCTGTCAAGTCAGCGGACTCCTTTGCCATCATTGCAAGGTCGTCCTTCTTTCCAGTCTTCCCCGGTTGGTTTGAATTCCTGTTAGGGCAGTTGCGTACGTATTGGCCTTCTTTGCAACACATGTAACACTCCCCCTTCTTGTCACCTTTCTTGGTTCCCTGCTTGGCACCCATCTCCTTTTTGCCTCTCCCTCCACCTTGAGGGCAGATGTCATAGGCGGAACTTGACGTTGCCCCTCTCTCTCTCCCACCACGCCACATCCATTCATTTCGGATGTACTCAGCCACCTTCGGGTACTTCAGCTCATCGGTAGACCAGCCGCCTACGACGGTGATCGTGGGACTCCAATTGTCTAGCAAGGCCAAGAGGAGGATCATGGATTGCAGCTGAAGGTCGACCTTCCATCCGGTGGCTACATACTCGCCAGTATGGGCCTCGATCTGTTACAAGATCTCCATGATGTCGTTGCCTTCGTTGGCTCGAAGGGTGACCAGCCTCTTGAAGACAAAGAGCTGGTTAGCAAGATTGATGGACTGATAAATGGTGCAGAGCTTCTTCCAGGCCTCCGCGGCCTCCGTGTATCCTTGAACCAGTGCACGTTGCATCGGAGTAAGCGCTAACACCAAGAATGCAAGCACCTTCTTGTTACGCTTCTTGTACTTGTCCACTTCCTCCAGCGTCGCGGTATCCGGAGGGGCGGTCTCTTAACCGTTGACCAGCTCAAGCAGGCCTTTGTCATCGAGGTAGACCTCAAACTGCCACCTCCACAAAGGAAAGCGGTTCCCGTCAAACTTCGAGATGGTGCCGATGCCCTCTTACTCGGTCGTTGCCATGGCACGCGGTGGTAGCGTGAAAGTTGTAGAGCTAGGGTCCTTCTAGGCACGTGGGCCCATAACCCTTTGTTGGCTCTAGTGGGTGTGGAGGCACGCTCAAGGATACCTAGCTCTCACTGATGCATGCTATCAATGTTTGGGGTAGCCAATGGACACCTTTGGTGAAGAGTGTGGAGCACAAGGATCACGGATAGGAGTGGACAGAACACGTCGCATTCAGTAGAACTGAATTGAAACAAGTTTTTGTTAGTTAGCACAGTGAGATTATATCAGGTGCTTATAGGATGTGATCTAATATTTCCAACGCATCCAAGCACACCCAGATTGGAGCACTAGAGCCCCTGCTACAGCCGTCGAAGTAACCCTTGGTGGAGCCGTCTACCTTGCCTTGTTTGCAAGGCAATGGGAGGCGCTTCGGCGATGACGGCTCGGAGCGTCTTTCCTCGCCCAGAAGTCAAGGAGAACTTCATCCTGGTCAAGGAGGTCCTTCTAGTTACTTTTTTTATGCCCCTGGTGCATTTGGAGCTCGTTGGGGAAGAACTCGGATCACTGGCGGTGGATTATCCCGTCACCCATGGCGGATACCATATTCCACCCGTCCAACACCCGATTTTCGGGCTAGGCTAACTTTCTGAATACTCACTCAAATGGAGCGATTCAAAACTCGATCTTACATGGAACAATCCAAGGAATCCAAACCTCAAGTCATATCAGGTGTTCAACCATTCCTCCGAGGTCGAACCAGGGAGTACGATCGACGGCACTCATGGCAAGGTGCACACCATGTCAACAATTTCATCTCCCACAGTTTAATCTCCAACAAGTACTCCTCTGTCTCTTCAACCAAATATCCCTTCTCAGTATGGACTGGGTACAAGCTCGTCTAAAGAAGACGCTCATCCTTTTCATGCATCATTCAATTCACGCACTCATCCAGCAACCACATGAAGGACTCTTAGAGACCTAGTGATCCCTATATCTAACCTGTGCACCCCATTCTCTCAGGTGTTGAATTCAAGGGGGTTGTGTGAAAATGAACAAGTAAACATTAATATAATCCAAGCTCCCAATAGGGTTCAGATTCCACATCAAACCACCTTGTTAATGAATTGTCGGCCATGACCGATAACTTAGAGGCTAGCTGCTCCTCAATAACAGTGACCACTGTTATTGAGGAGCATTGTATCGTGTTTTTTTCTATCGTACATTACCGAGGATGTTCATTTTCTTGAGGTAACCCAGAACAGTTCTATTCATGTTGTTTGCCATCGGTCCCACGGCCTCACCGTCGTGTCTCCTCTACTCACTCCTTGCGCGCTTAGCCTTCGCCATGTGATCCCCAGCTCTTACTCTCACATATCTTCGCCCCATCACTATCTCTCCTCCAGTCAGATTTTGCTCATCACATCAAGACATCCTCTCCTACTTCACCATTCTCTTGTTGTGCTTCCACCTATTTTCCACTCTATTAGGTCCTATCTGTTCTCTAGCATCTTTTTTTACTAACTTGCTACTTGCCCACACAGTTTGTGCATTTATCATCCTTCCGTGCTTCTGGACTCTCTGTTGCTTCTGCCTGCCTCTTCCATCACTCGCTTCACTCCCCCACTAATTCTAATACACTCAAGGTCCCGTTACATGGCATGCCTTGTGGTATAATAACACAGCCTGGTTGATACCCTCCATACCACACATTGCGTCCTTAGGTGTGTCCCTCTTGGACACAACTGCAACCGCTTCCTTGCTCCAACGGTTGCCCACATCAGACTCATGGTCGCCTCCTGTGAGGATGTTGGTCCAGTTTCATTGCACGCCTTTTTTGTGCGCACCACGTGCTGCGACATGCCCATTGTCCTCCTTTTTAAGGAGGCAGCCCTTTCTCATGAAGGTCACTTCAATGTCTCCTTGATGAGGCGAATCATGGACAACACCCCTGTCGCCAAGTCAGGCACTTCAAGCTTCATTCCTGTAGCCTCCCTCTTCCCGGTCAAAACCTCCACCCTTGTTTCGCTTCCGTGGAGTATATCACCTCCATTCTAAAGACCAGCAACAGCCCCATCTTGGTGCTCCACCTTCAGTTCCTTCTGGATTTGTGGAGATTACATGGTCACTGCATGCCACGTGGTCCCCGACCACATCAGCCCTTGCAACTTAGGACTGATCACTACTGCACGTCGTGTAAACGGCTGCTTCAGCCTGTCCTCCTCTCCTGGCATGGTTTTCTGTGTCCACGGTTTCCGCTGCGCATGCCACTTCCTAGTGGCCTTTCTGGTAACAGTTGTAGCATGCCCCATTTTTGGACCTATTGGAGTCTCTTTGCCCGATACATGCCTGCCGCTCGTCCGCCTCATGATCTTCCATCTTAGCTTCCTTTGTGGAGTGCATGGAGTCAGTGAATGCCATGTTGGTCTGCTACTCTTCTGTCACCTATGTGGCAAGATCCACAGCTCCCCTTATGGAGTCAGTTCTCCAATGGCGCTCCTGGCCACACTGATGGCACTCTCCATTCTTGGCATGATGTGGACATGTCCCTTCCTCCCCTGGATCTCCCTCTCCTCCATGACAACGGACGATTAGGGCTGGTGTTAAAGATGCCATCCCTTGCTCTGCCACTGTGGCTTCTGTCCCCTATTTGTACACCACTTGTGTCAGTTCTTCAAACATAAGCATTTTGTCTCGTATATCACCATGGCTGGTGATCATAGAGGCTCACCTTACAGGTAGAATCAGGAAGAGTAAGGCTGCTTGCAAGTGGGGGTTGATGGCCCATCCCGCTTGATGGTAGCGAGACACCATTGTCTCTACCTCTTGTGAAAGATCTAACAAGCTGGTCTCTTTGTTGGCTTGGAGGGTGAAAAGTCATTTGGTAAGGAGGAGATGTTTCTAAATAGTTAGCGAGTCATGTGAATTACGTAGCCTTTCCCAAGCCTTCAATGCCCTCTTGCATCCTTGGATGTAAGCGCGCTGTGCCGGGAAAAACGCTGCTGGAAGTAGAGCATGCGCTTTGTTTTTGTGCTTCTCATACGTCTCCACCTCCTGGGCTGTCTTAGACAACATAGAGCATTCTCTTCACTATTGACCAGCTCAAGCAGTCCTTTGGCATTGAGGAAAAATTCTATCTACCATTTCCACGAGGGAAAATTCCTCCTCTAAACTCGGAGGACATGAGACATGCTCTCTTGCTCGGTCTCGGTTTCCATGGCTTGTAGTGGTTGCATGTGTGCAAAGGGCGAGGGTCCTTCTACAAGGGAGTGTGTGGGCATCCTCAAGGATTCCTGGCCTTAAATGGAGCATGCTGGTGTTGGTTTTGTAATTGATGCACACCAAGGTGGAACAGTCACAGTCTAAAGTGGAATTTTTTTTTCAGGAATGCTGTCCTGGCGTGCTCTGATCCACCACAAGTGTCCACGGCTGCTAAGTGCAAAGAGACTTCCAAGGGAGGTGTGTGCTTTGTGTCGCCACAATACCAAGGGCAGAATTCTGGCAGAATGCAGATTTTGGAAACTGAGAAAGGCTGAGAATCATTTATGTTTAGTTATTTTGGTCCAATTTTATCATATTCTTATAGCACGTCCAAAACGGAGCAGTAGAGCCCCTGCTACGGCTGTCGAAGCCTTAGTGAAGCCGTCCACCGTGCCTTGCACGCTAGGCAATGGGAGGCGCTTCGACGATGACCCGTCGGAGCAGCTTTCCTCGCCCAGAAATCAAGGGGAAGTTCACCCTGGTCAAGGAGGTCCTTATGGTCACTTCATTCATGCCCCTGGTGCATTTGGAGCTCGTTGGAGACGAACGCGGACCACCACGGTGGAGTTATCCCGTCACCCATGACGGAGACCCAGATTCCACCCGTCGACCACCCAAACTTCAGATGACGCTAACTTTCTGAATTCTCAACCAAATCGAGCAACTGAAAGCTCAAAACCGCATGGAAACATCCAACGCATCCAAATCTGTAATCATATCAGACATCCAACCACTCTCTAGTGATCGAACCAGGAAAACGGCAAACGGCATCCATGATATGAGCACTCTTTAACAATCTCCCCCGTGCACCTTCCATGCCAGATGCCCCATGCTCACTCTCGCTTGTCCGCTCCTGCGCCTTCAATCCCTTCACAGCTTGTCAACCCAAGCCCTACAAGGCTAATGACATGCTGATCTTGTGGCTGTGCCTTGGTCAAGCAATCCACGAGCATGTACTTTCTGCTCAAATGCTGGAGCACAACCTGTCCCTTCTCCACCATGTCGCGCGCGTAGTGGTAGCGCACGTCGATGTGCTTCGTTCTCCTGTGCTGCATCGGGTTTTTGGTCAGCAAGATGGAGCCCATGCTGTCCTCTTGAATCAATGTAGGCTCCTGTTGCGGCACGCCCAGCTCCCCCACCAATCTACAGAGCCACACTGCTTCCTTCACTGCCTCGGCCTAAGCGATGTACTCTGCTTCCACTGTGGAGATGGCGACATAGTCCTGCTTCCTACTGCACCACGAGACCACAGCACCTGCAAGGAAGAACACATAGCCAAAAGTGGAATTCCTCTTGTCCACATCGCTGGCGTAGTCCGCATCAGTGTAGCAGACCAGCCGTAATGGGTCTGACCTCCCCTTTCCATCGTACTTCAGGCGCGTGTACCGCGTTGCCTTCAAGTACCAGAGGATGTGCTTCACCGCTGTCCAGTGTAGGTGCCCAGGGTTGGCCACGTACCTGCTCACCTGACCCACCACGTAGGCCAGTCCGGCCGAGTCACCACCATGGCATACATCAGGCTGCCCACCACAGATTGGTAGGGCACCTCCGCCATGTCCTCCTTCTCCTCTTTATTTTACGGCGCCATCGTCCCACTCAGCTCACAACTTGTGGAGAATGGACTGCCGACTGGTTTGCAGTCCTCCATGCTGTACCGCTTCAAGACTTTGGCCACGTACTTGGCCTGCCCCAGGTCAAGCGTGCGCACCCTCCGGCTTCATGTGATGCTCATCCCGAGGTAGTTTTCCAGCTCCCCCATGTCCTTCGTCTTAAATCTGCTGCTCAGCTGCTCCTTGAGCTGCTGCAAAGCCCGCCACATCAGATGAACACAGAATCAGATTATCCATGTAGAGTGCAATAATCTGATGGAGTCCCTTGCTGTGCTGTACGTACACGCTATGGTCTGCCTCACAGTGCTTGAAACCGAGCTCCACCATGTAGCCGTCCATCTGCCGGTACCAGCACCTGGGCGCCTGTTGTAACCTGTACAAGGCCTTCAGTAGCTTGCACACCTTGGCCTCCAGTGCATCCATCCCCTTCGGCACCTCAAGGTATATCTCCTTGTTGATGATGCCATTTAGGAATTCCATCTTGATATCCATTTGGTGGGTTTCCATGTCTTTTGCAGATGCTACCGCGAGGATCGTCCGGATGCTTGTGAACTTGGTAACTGGTGCGAACGTCTCATCGTAGTGTTCGCCTTTCCGCTGTACGTACCCCTTCGCCACTAGTCGCGCATTATACTTCTCCACCTTGCTGGCCTTGGTGAGTTTCACCTTGAACACCCACTTGGAGCTGATCACCTTGGTCGATCCACCAGCTCCCAAGTGTCGTTCTCACCAAGGGACACAAGTTCAAATTTTATTGCTTCGCCCCACTGCTGCCCATCAAGCTGTGCAATTGCCTCTTGCACGGTTGCCGGCTCCATTGCGGCTGCCATCATGCACCGCACCATGCCGACCCAGCGGCCCGTGCTTGAGCTGTACCGTTTTGCTGCATTCCGTTGCCTCCGACTGCGACGCGACGACCTTGGTGATGTTGGCTACTGGTCCTGCTACTGCTCTGCTACAACATTGTCCTCGGCCGCAGGCTCCTCCGCGTTGACTGCTACGTCCTGTGCTCTAGCAGCACCTGCACCTGCTCCGTTGCCTTGTTGCGCTCCAGTACCGTCATCCTCCGAAGTCCCATCATCGACCTCTGTAGCTGCCGGCTCCTCTTAACGCACAAGGAGTTAGGACCACTCCCCCTACTTTGGTGAGTGTGCTACGTCAATGTTGTTGCTGCTGCACCAGCTCTGCTGCTCATCAAATGTGACATCGCGGCTGGTGATGACGTCCTGCATCCATGGATGAAAGAGGCGGTACGCCTTGAGCGCACTCTCGTACCCAACAATCGTGTACGCCTTCGCATGCGGGTCCAGTTTGGAGTCTTTTCTTTGCGCGGCCTGCACCAACGCATGCGCCATGCACCCGGACGCCTTCAGGTGTACCACACTTGGTTTGTCACCACTCCAAGCCTCCTGCAGATTCTTCTTGATGCCCTTCCCTTTCAGCACTGCCATTGGAATGAGGTTGCTGACGTAGCACGCCGTACTCACGGCCTTGGCCCACAGGCTCTGTGGCAACTTTGCGTCCACGAGCATTGTCCGCGCCATGGTGAGCAGCGTCAAGTTCCTACGCTCTGCCACACCATTAGATTGAGGCATGTACGGATTGGTTGGCTGCCACTCAATGACATGCTTCTTCAGCCACCCTCTGCAGCCCACATACTTGCCGCCATTGTCACTGCGTAGCGCTCTGACTTTGTGGCCAATCTGCCTCTCCACCGCTGCGATATACTTCTTCAGCCGGTCCAGCACATCGCTCTTCCGCTTCATGAAGTAGACGTAGATTTTTCTGTTGTAATCGTCGATGAAGGTGACAAAGTACCGCGCCCCCCCAATGGACGGCGTCTTGATCGGTTCACACACATCACTGTGCATGACCTCAAGCAGGTTTTCGGCCCGCCGTTGTCTGTCTTCCAACTGCTTGCACTTCGCCTTCCCACGATGCAAGGCTCGCATTTGTGCTCTGCAGAATCTGCTGCTATGTCTGCTACACCAGTGATGTTAAGGTCACAAACCATGTCGCGCTTTGCCATCTCCTGTACGACTGTAGGTGACGAGTGTCCCAGCTTTCGATGCCACAGCTGCAGGTCTGCTCCCCTGCCTTTTGTGAGGTTGACGACGCGTGCTGGCGGGTCTACTGTATCTGTTGCCGAGGGGATGACCTTGGTCTCAACGATGTAGAGGCCTCCCTCGCGCTTTGCCTCGAGCACAACCTCACCACCGCCGTCCATCCGCACGACTGCACCTTTCCTGCGGAAAAGCACTTCATATTCCTTGCTTGTCAAGCAGCTAAAACTCAAAATATCAGCCAGGCTGGGGACATGTTGCACGTTTTGGATAAGGCATTGCACCTTTTTACCACCAACCACAACCTCCACGTCCACATCACCTTCGCCAGCCGCAGGTTCCACCTTGTCATTGGTGGTCACCATAGACTTTACAGAAATGCTATAGGTCATGAGCCCCACCTTCTCGACTTGGGTATGCTCCTCCACACCTGAGTCAAGGCACCACCGGTTGGCACCCTTTGGGTTGTGGTTCTTTGTGCCATTGAGGAGCACCTTCTTGCCTTTGGCACCATTGCCGCCAGCCTGTGCCTCCTCCGGGCACTCCTTGGCCCAATGGCCCTCCTTGCCACAGTTATGGCATGCACCCCTCTTGGCGCCCTTCTTGCAGCCGCCCTTACCGCCGCCTCGGTTGCCGCTGCTGCTGCTAACCTGTGTTTTGGTGACCAGGGCAGTTGAGGATGACGAGGTCTCGCCACCGCTCTGACGGTGCACCTCGTTGCGGATGTACTCGACGACTGCGTCGTAGGTGAGTTTATCCTCCTCCCAACCTCCTAGCACAGTGATGAGAGGATCCCAACTATCGGGTAGAGCCATGAGGAGTGCCATCAGCTGCATCTTCGAGTCAATCTTTCATCCCACATTATTGCATTGTGAGGCAAGAGACTCGATGTGTTACATAGAGGAAATGACGTCCTCACCCTCCTCGATCCTTACCGTCAAGACTCGCTTCATTGCGAAGATCTTGTTGGCTAGGGATGTTGATTGGTGGATGGAGCAGAGCTTCTTCCACACGTCCACTGCCAGGTTGCAGCCATGGATGTAGTCCCACTAAGATTCATGCAACGCTGACAATAGGAGCATCGGTGCCTCCGTGTTCTTTGCGAAGGACATCTTCTCTTCGTTCGTGGTACTAGCATCTTGAACCTCCGTGTCCTTCATAAGCTCCAGAAGTCCCTTGTGCGGGAGGTAGATCTCAAAATGCCACTAAAACAGCCCAAAACCAGGGCCGTCCATGTACGTCTGGATGGGCAAGGACTCTGTCTTCTATGCCATGTTGAACTTCTGCAATGGACAGTCTTAGAGTGTGACGGCTACGTCGCTCGGAGCGATACTCCCATGCGTTGCGGAAGCCGTGAACTTCTTGGTAGGCAGGTCAAGGCTGTGGGCCCATAACCCTTTGTCAGGTATTCTGTCCTGGCGTGCTCTGATCCACCACAAGTGTCCACGGCTACTTAGTGCAAAGAGACTTTCAAGGGAGGTGTGTGCTTTGTGTCGCCACAACACCAAGGGCAGAATTCTGGTAGAATGCAGATTGCGGAAACTGAGAAAGGCTGAGAATCATTAATGGTTAGTTATTTTGGTCCGATTTAATCATATTCTTATAGCCTGTGATTTAAGCTTTCCAACGCATCCAAGCACATCCAAAACGGAGCAGTAGAGCCCCTGCTACGGCCGTCGAAGTAACCCGTGGTGGAGCCGCCCACCGTGCCTTGCACGCTAGGCACCGGGAGGCGCTTCGACGATGACCCGTCGGACCACCTTTCCTCGTCCAGAAGTCAAGGGAAAGTTCATCCTGGTCAAGGGAGTCCTTATGGTTACTTCATTCATGCCCCTGGTGCATTTGGAGCTCGTTGGAGACGAAATCAAACCACCGCAGTGGAATTATCCTGTCACCCATGACGGAGACCCGGATTCCATCCGCCGACCACCCAAACTTTGGATGGGGCTAACTTTCTGAATTCTCAACCAAATCGAGCAACTGAAAGCTCAAAACCGCATGGAAAACTCCGAGGATTCCAAATCTGTAACCAGATCAGACATACCACTACTCTGTAGTGGTCGAACCAGGAAAACGGCAAACGGCATCCATGACAGGGGCACTTTCTAACACAAATGAGCCGCAAGCATGTACAAAGATATTATATCAGATCTTTTTATTCTATAATTAGACCTTTCCAATGCATCCAAGCACACCCTAATTACACCTATGGAGCCACTGCCACGGCTTTCGAAGTAGCCCATGATGGAACCTCTCACTATGCCACATATAGATGCGATGGGAGGCACTTCGACGACGACCCACCGAAGTGCTCTTTCTGGTCCTCAAATGTGGAAGAGACTCGCTCTGCTCAAGGAGACCTCACATGTCCCTTACTTTATGGCCCACATGACTTTGGAGCATTTTGGAGTTGAACGCAAACCACCAGCGGTGGATTCATCCTGTCCCAAGTTTGGATTCCTAAATTCCACCTGCTGACCAAGCGATCTTCGATAGGGCCAACTTTCTAAAAATTCATTCAAATCAAGTGATTCAAGGCTCGATATTGCATGGATAATTCCAAAGAACCCAAATCTGAATCCTATAAGACGTTTTATCACTCTTCAGTGACCCAACCAGGAAAATCCATCCACAGTAGCCTTGGCAAGGGGCAAAGAATCTCCAAAAGTTCTATGTATAAAGTTCTCTAAGTCCCTTGAGTCTTCCATTGTGCTCTCACTATGTGGATCGTCCCACATTCCTGCACTCTTGGTCCTATTCCATTGCACCATTGTGAATAAATACACAGATCACTGTGCCGTGATCACATCAATAGGTGTTGAGTCATCATGAAAGATCTACACGAGTATGGACAGGATCGAGTGGTCACCCTCAGCTATATGCAAAACTGGAAGGGGAAGAGCAATAAAACAACGTGTAGGACTCATATGTCCCACATGTGCTACTTCTTTCTACTTTGTACTCACCCCAACTTTGGGAGCCCATATCTCCATCGTTACTAGTCCGATTCCGGTGAAACATCTTCCACCGGATTCAGCAACTCGTCAGCTTTCAGGGGCAATCCTCCATTTTAGGATCCGAGCAATCATTGAGTCGCCAGATCCTTCGACAAGGAATTTCCTCTCTCTGGTGGCTCGTCGACGCCTCCCGGCGCCGCACTTGGGCATGCAGAGGGGCAAATCCACAACATTCTCCCCCTTGCACCTGCCATGCCCGCTGCTCCTGCCTGCTCTCACTCATCTTCCGCTGCGCCCTCCAGCCCATCATAGCTGGTCATCCCAAGTCCGGCCACGCTCAATGCGTGCCGGTCCACGGGTTGCGCTTTGGTCAAGCAATCCGCAAGCATGTTGTGCGTGCTGCAGTGTTGCAGCACCACCTGCCCCTTTTCAACCATGTCCCGTGCGTAATGATAACGCACGTCAATGTGCTTCGTCCTCCTGTGCTGCGTCGGGTTGTTGGTCAGCGAGATTGAGCCGGTGTTGTCCTCTTGCACCACCGTAGGCTCCTGCTGCGGCACGCCCAGCTCCCCCAGCAACCTGCGGAGCCACACCGCCTCCTTGACCGCCTC
>SZWC01004182.1:59388-82042 GCA_023375785.1 Penium margaritaceum
CAACATTCTCCCCCTTGCACCTGCCATGCCCGCTGCTCCTGCCTGCTCTCACTCATCTTCCGCTGCGCCCTCCAGCCCATCATAGCTGGTCATCCCAAGTCCGGCCACGCTCAATGCGTGCCGGTCCACGGGTTGCGCTTTGGTCAAGCAATCCGCAAGCATGTTGTGCGTGCTGCAGTGTTGCAGCACCACCTGCCCCTTTTCAACCATGTCCCGTGCGTAATGATAACGCACGTCAATCTGCTTCGTCCTCCTGTGCTGCGTCGGGTTGTTGGTCAGCGAGATTGAGCCGGTGTTGTCCTCTTGCACCACCATAGGCTCCTTCTACGCCATGCCCAGCTCCCCCAGCAACCTACGGAACCACACCGCCTCCTTGACCGCCTCAGCCAGCGCGATGTACTCTGCTTCCACTGTGGAGGTGGCGACGCAGTCTTGCTTTCTGCTGCACCACGAGACCGCTGCACCAGCGAGGAAGAACACGTAGCCGGATGTGGACTTCCGCTTGTCCACATCGCCAGCGTAGTCTGCATCCGTGTAGCAGACCAGATGCAAAGGGTCCGCCCGCCCCTTGCCGTCGAACCTCAAGGAATTTCTGAGTTTGCCGTCAAACAACTCCCGGCGCCGCACTTGGGCATGCAGAGGGGCAAATCCACAACAGAAGGGGCCGAGTGAGAGGTCCCAGTGCGAGAGGAGCCACTAGCATTAAGACTAGCAGAGAGCGTACGCAGACACCCCCCACGAACAAGTGGGGACACTGGTGCAACCGGTGGAGGTGCTGGCGAGGTCATAGGTGTGACAAAAAATGGGGAAGAGAGAGGCACATGCAGAGGGACAGAGACAGAGATGGGAGATGACTTAGGAGAGAACACAGGAGATGGCAAGAGAGCAGACGCAGGAGATGAGGGAGCGTCAGCAGGCGATGACAACGTTGCCTGAGGTGGATGGGTGGCTGTCCTAGGAGATGAGAGAACGTCAGACGACAGTGACAATATGGGGAATGGGTCTCACACTGGAGAGGACGACAGATCAGGCGCTGAGGGTGCGATGGGACCATGAAGATCTTCCCCAGCCGAAAGAGCCAAGAGAAGGAGGGCGGAGAGGCATGACAGTCCAGGTCACGAAGAAAAGCTGACTCAAATAATAGGGCATTTGGTGACTCAACAACACGCTGACGCTCGGGGTCCCAGTAGCGCCAGGCTTTGGACTGGGCAGAAACGCAAAGGAAGGGATAGAGGCAGTCGTGCGGAGACAATGTTTCATCACGAATGTTGTCTGGAAGCCAGACAGCAGTGATGCTGCCCCACACCCAAGAAGGGCGGAGGTCAGCACAGTGGCCATGCCATCATTCGAATGGAGTGACGGACCAGGAAATGGGATCATAGTGCACACGGTTCCAAATTCAAGTCATGTAGCTCATCACCTCCAAGGCGAAGAGGGGGGACAGACCTGACTCAGAGTGCAGGGAAAACATACAGTCAGCAAGCGTGTGATTCCACCACTCAAACAACCCGTTTTGCTGGGGATTTTGAGGGGCGGTGAGCTTGATGCGGGCCCTAAGGGACTCAAGAAGTTGAGCAGTGAGACCCATGAACTCACCACCGCGATCACTGTTAATGGTCTGCAGGGAGCGCAGGCAGGCACGTTCAACATGAACAAGCTAGGATTCAAGGACAAGACAGACATGGCTCTTTTTAAATGAAGAGCAAAAATCAAGTGGTAATGAGAGAAATCGCCCATATGGCTCAGGAAAGAATGACCCTGCCACCAAGGAAGTCATGAGGCAGTGGCCCCATGACATCCGCATGCATGAGAGCAAAGAGATGCTTGGACTGGATTATAGAGGAGAAGAAAGGGGAGTGGTGCATCTTGTCATGGACACGGTCGAGACAGTCAGACGAGTAAGGGAGCAGGAAGGAGGTACTGTCAAGGCCAAGTGCTGGCTGGATATGGAGCATGCTTGAGATAGCGATGGTATGCACATGTCCAAGGTGATGATGGGGCAAGCGAACATGCTCAGGAAAGAGAGAAGGAGCGATGTGGACAAGGACAGTGCCAATATGAGATGTGGCAAGAGCGAACAAAGGGACGTGATACAGCCACTCACAGTGCACACCACGCAGGACAGTGCAACCAGCTGGTCGCAACAAAACCGTGCCAAAGCGATGACTGGCTGTGACTTCCATCCCCTGAAGGGAAGTGACAAAAGGCAATCTCACCTTGAGAGAGGGAACGTACAACACGTTCGGCATGAACACATCACCACTAGGACCAAGAAATTGCAAAACATCAACACCTTGAACAGGGAGCATCTGGCCAGAGCCAGTGCGAGCGAAATGAACGGAGCCAGCTGGACCGAGAGCAATGAACGTGGCACGGAAAGAGGTCATGTGGTGGGTGGCCCCTGAATCAAGGATCCAGAAACCCCCGGACATGCGAACAGATGGCAGAACACCAGAAGTGGCGATAGTTCCAACAGTGGGATCAGACGAGGCATTGAAGACCAATCAACCCAACTTCACACACCCATCGAACAGTGGACACCACACATTGTCATACATGAGCAGATGCTATCAAATGTCCTTACATGCATTGAGAAACAATGGATAGTTGTAAGAAACTTCTCAAGCAAATATGTTTCAATGTTTTCACGCACACGTCTTAAGACGTAAGTTCACCATAATGATCACGTCCACGAAGTTTCCTGTTTTCTTATCATGGAAAATGGAATGTATCTTGTTGATTTTTAAGAATGTCTAGGAACCAATCAGGTATTGTTTCTACACCAAAAAAAAAAAATATGAAGTGGATCTTTAGTAGATAAAGTTTCACCAACTGTGGAATGTACTGATTTGCTATATTACAGGTCCTAAACTCAAATGAAAAATTTACACGTCTTTAGGAATTTGATATGTTTCCAGACTGGTAACATGACCTGGTTTTGGATCACTTCATATTCAGTGGGCTCCACAGGATATCTTTCAGAAGTGTAAAGATGTAAAAATGTTCTCACTTCTAGTCATCCGACTGGCCGAGACATCTGTGCAATGTCATTTCTGTTTTTCCGGTTTGCCCCCTCCCACCTCCCCTGTCCCACCCCCTCGGACCTTACGGAGTGTATGTGAGGATTGTTTGAGATGGTGCAGTGTACCTCGAAGAGTATCTGGTCTAACTCTGTACAAGTGCTTTTCCCTAACCGAGAGATTCATGAAGGTTCGTTTTTGTGCTTGTGTACATCTTCCACCGCACATCGTGTATAACGTGTGTGCACTTCTACATGCACACGTGTAATGCACTTTTCTAGTAGCGGAGGGGGGGAGGGGGGGTCAAGTTCGAGGTTCTAGACCACTTTATGAGGTGAGAAATGCATGTAACGAGTGCACGCGGAAGTGCACGTCAAATACCGCTTGTTAGAAAAGTAGATGAACAATAGTGCAAATGTGTTCAAAAGCCATGCTGACTGTAGATCTACAAGGATCTGCAGATGGCACCTCCAAAATTTTCAACCATTGAGCACTTCATTGAATACATTTATCATCGACGGAAGGTAGACATTCGATACACCATTTTTTAATCATTGGACGATTCTCAGTGACAAACGACTGAAGGAGTCGAACGTCTGAAAGTACTCTCTGCCAGATGCTTGTTGATAGCCAACCTTGGTTAGCGGCAAGGCCAGAAACCCGTCCAGTGAATTACCCGTTTCGGAGATGCTGAACGGTAGTTTGTGGGGGGGACGACAGTTGACAACTGGAATCCCGACTCAAAACCACCATACGGCAGCAGCCTGTTGCTCGAGCGACAGGTTGATATCTTGACCGTCACACGAGCGGCATTTGTACTTCTTGACTGCCGTGCATATGGTAGTCAAGGAATAAATCCTGAAATGTGTGCAAATGTGACCTTTTTCTTTTGGCTCACCCTGACTTGGAGTACAGTGATAGGAGCAAAATAACAACACACATCTAACAAGCATTTTGCTGTGGTATAGTAATAAGTCTTTCTTTTCCTGGGGAATATTCAATATGGCAAACACTTAGTCCAAAGAAGAAAAAATAAAATCAGGTATAGTATTACACTTTAGCTTTTTTTCTCATTACATTACAAGGAAGTTGTAAAAGTTATCTTTGTGATTGATAGTGGTTAGAGGTAATTAAAATTTTAGGATTGAGTGATCAAGAGTGGTTCTTCTTGATTCATAAAATTTAACACTAGTTCAAACCTTCATCAACACTACACTCACTTATTTTTTCAGGTCCATATGCACTCCACACTTAAACTTTCACCATAAATCTCCTCCCTTCCTACCAACCTCTCGCCTTATGTGCACAGTAATGTACGCTAGTGCATATTTGTATTATCATAACATCCATCTATCCTTACACCTCCTTATGCACTCCGCATATACACTTTCATCTGAAATGTTTCCCTCCATCCTACTTTCCTCTAATCCTACACACAATGATAGTTTCTTAAATCTAAAGGTCTATGTTTTCACATGAAGACTATACACGAGAAACTAATATTGACCTTTTGTGAAGTTTACCATTAATTCAACACTTCTTATTTTACCATTTTATAAAATGAAATTGTGCACTAGTTTTTTAACTAGTGTACACCTTAATCCACATCACACTCTTTTTTCCACACAGCTCTACTTACACTCACCACATACACTCTCCAATCCCATCCCCTTCTCCCCTCCCTCTCCCAACCACCACCGCAATCTTAACTTCATTACTAGAACCAATATGCACAAGTTCAAATCTCTACACCCAACCCATACACCCATTCATACACAACCACTAACAATCCCTTCATACACATTCTACCCCCAAAACCCCCCTCTCCCACCTCACCCAACGACCACCAACCAACCTCAAACACATTAATTAAACCAAGATACACAAGTACACATTTTTAGGTACAGCCGACACACCAAACCATACACCTCCACTTACACTCCACGCATACACTATTTACCCCTTCCCCCTCCACCCTTCTAACACTAACCACATCATTCAAAACAATAAACACAAATGTACATCCCTACACACAACCCACACACAATTGGCCGTACACCTCCACTCACACTCCCCTCATACACTTTCCACCTCCAACCCCTCCCCTCGCCCTCTCCTCCTCCCCTTCCCGCTCAACCTGGACCAACTTACCTCCAACACATTAGTTAAACCAATATACACAAGTTTAAGTATCTACACCCAATCCATACACCCAGCCATACATCTCCACTCACACTCCCCATATACATTTTCCTCCCTTCCCCCATACATTTAACTCCACCCACCACATCACTCAAATCCAACATGCACAAGTGTATCTTTGTACACAGAACCCAGACAATTTGGAACACATCTCCAAGTACACTCCACACATACTCTTCCCACCTCCAACCCCCTTCCCTCCTACCACACTCAACCACCACCAAAAACCATTAAGAACATCACTTAAAACAGTATACACAAGTACAAATTGATGTACACAACCCATACACCCACCCATACACCTCCACTTACAATCCACGCATACACTTTCTAACCCCACAACCCCCCTTTCCCACCCACGTAGCGACCATCAACCCACCTCAAACATGTTAATCAAACCAACGTTCACAAGTAAACATATTTACACACAACCTACACACCCAGCCATGCATCTCCACTTACACTCCACACGTACACTTCCCATCCCTTCCCCCTCCACCCAAGTACCACTGATCACATCACTCAAAACAACATACAAAGGTGTATGTCTCTATACATAACTCATATATCCAACCATAAACCTACACTTGCAATCCCCATAAACACATTCAGCCCTTCCCCTTCTCCGTTTACCCGACCACCTCTGATGGAAGGTTCCTATTGTACTAGACAACAATGTGCACACTTGACCTAGTGCACAAAATTCCTTTGATTAACTCTAGAGAGAGCTGGCCACAGACAGCAAGACAACGTGGAAGGGTCACAGACTGCCACATCTCAATCCACGGGATGCACACAGGCGGAATCCCCTGAACTTCCCTGGACGGGTATCCACGTAAGACAATGTCACAATGACACACATGACATCTGGAGTGTGCCGTCACACTCTTACATACCTGATCGTGGAGTCGCAGCAGGTGAGTGAGGGACTGCTCCAGCTGACGTGCGCCCTCAGAGGATGCTGGCTTGATTGGCTCAGAGGAGATGAATGGAGCAATTGATGTTGCCTGCGACAGGGAGGCAGACGGGTATCACAGCATTGGTGCATAAGCAAAGGAAGGGGGCCCAATAGACAACAGTGCGCCGTAGGGAGGGGACCACCTCCATGGGTAAGAGAAAGGGGGAGCGAAGGAGTTCCCTGTCATGGAGTGAGCGTACGCCGTTGAGGCAGTATGTCTGGTACGTGCGTTGGAGGACAAGGGGGATGGGAGACGAGCCAGTAGTGCGGGCCTAGTGGAAACACATTGCAACCGTCAGATGGGCATCGTCAAGAGGAGTAGGAGCCACAGTTGTAGGCACTGTACTCAATTGAGCCACAGTTCTTGCAAACAACGGAACCGATTGGTACACAAGAGTGTCTTCCTTCTTTTTGTCCTACCCCTCACTGCCCTTTCCCCTGCCGAACCCGCGCCCCTGCGCTTCATGAGCTCTAGCTGCTGTAGCTGTGGCCAATGAGGGAGAAGAGGAGTTAGAGGTTGGAGTAGTGGAGGCAGTCAGAGTAGCTATGTTGGTAACAGAAGAATGGTACGAGCGTCTTTTCTGCAAGCTGGTCCACCAGGAATCAAGTCGCTCATAGAAAAAGTCGCATAAGGCAACAACCCCAAGTGGGTGTTAAAAAGTGCTCCTGCCATGGATGCCCTTTGTTGTTTTCCTGGCTCAACCACTAGAGAGTGATTTTATGTCTGATCGGATTGTATATTTGGACTCCTTGGATTTTTCCATGTAGTTTCAATCTTTCAGTTGCTCGGTTTGGTTGAGAATTCAGAAAGTTAGCCCCATCCGAAGTTCAGGCGTTCGGCGGGTGGAATCAGGGTATTCGTCCAGGGTGACGGGATACTCCGCTACCGGTGGTTCGTGTTCAGGTCCGACTGGCTCCATAGACCCCAAGGCCCTAGAGGAAGCGACCAGGGAGGTCCCCTGGACCAGGGCGAGCCGCCCTTCGACTCGTCAATCAAGAAAGACGCTTCGAGCCATCGTGGGGTGTTGTCGGAAACGACTCGCGTCGGCGGCAGCCAAAGGCGGCTCCACCAAGGGTTGCTTGGATGGACGTAGCAGGGGCTATACTGCTCCGTTTTGGACGTTCTTGGATGCGTTGGAAAGCGCAGATCACAGGCTATAAGAATCTGATGTAATCTCACCAAAATAACTAACCATTGATCATTCTCAGCCTTTCTCACTTTCCGCAATATGCATTCTGCCAGAATTTTGCTCCCTTGGTGTGGTGGCGACCCAAAGCACACACCTCCCTTGGAAGTCTCTTTGCACTAAGTAGCCGTGGACACTTAGGTGGTTCAGGGCACGCCAGAACAGAATTCCTGATAAAATGGTTATGGGCCCACAGCCCTGACCTGCCTACCAAGAGATTCACGGCTTCCGCAACGCACGGGAGTGCCGCTCCGGGCGACGTCGTTGTCGCACTTTGAGACTGTCCATTGCAGAAGTCCAACATGGCGCAGAAGACAGAGTCCTCGCCCATCCAAAAGTACATAGGCGGCCCTGGTTTTGGGCTGTGGCGGTTGTATTTTGAGATCTTATTCGTGCACAAGGGACTGCTGGAGCTTATGAAGGGCACGGAGGTTCAAGATGCGGGCGCAACGGACGCGGAGAAGACAGCCTTTGCGTGGAAGAACACGGAGGCGCTGATGCTCCTCTTGTCGGCGCTGCATGAGTCTCAGTGGGGCTATATCCATGGCTACGACCTGGCAGCTGACGCATGGAAGAAGCTCTGCTCCATCCAGCAATCAATATCCCTAGCCAACACGGTCTTTGCAATGAAGCGACTCTTGACGGTGAGGATCGAGAAGGGTGAGGACGTCATTTCCGCCATGCAACAGATCGAGTCTCTTGCCTCACAATGCAATGATGTGGGGTGGAAGATTGACACGAAGATGCAGGTGATGGTGCTCCTCATGGCTCTACCCAAAAGTTGGAGCCCTCTGATCACCATGCTGGGAGGTTGGGAGGAGAATAAACTCATCTATGGCGCAGTCGTCGAGTACATCCGCAACAAGGTGCACCGTCGGAGCGGTGTCGAGACCTCATCATCCTCAACTGCCCTGCTCATCAAAACACAGGGTGGCAACTGCAACGGCAAGCGAGGCGGTAGTAAGGGCAGCGGCAAGAAGGGCGCCATGAGGGGTGCATACCATAACTGTGGCAAGGAGGGCCATTGGGCCAAGGAGTGTCCGGAGGAGGCGCAGGCCGGCGGCAAAGGCGCCAAAGGCAAGAAGGCTCCTCAACGGCACGAAGAACCATGACCTGAAGGGTGCCAACCGGAGGTGCCTGGACTCAGGTGCGGAGGAGCATACCCAAGTCGCGAAGGCGGGGTTCATCAACTACACCAAGTCTGCAAAGTCCATGGTGACCGCCAACGACAAGGTCGAACCTGCGGCCGGCCAAGGTTATGTGGACGTAGAGTTGGTGGTTGGTGGTAAAAAGGCACAGTGTGTTCTCCAAAACGTGCAACATGTCCCCGGCCTGGTTGACATTTTGAGTGTAAGCCGCTTGACAGACAAGGGCTATGAAGTGCTCTTCCACAGGAAAGGTGCAATCGTGCGGATGGACGGCGGTGGCGAGTTTGTGCTCGAGGCGAAGCCCGAGGGAGGCCTCTACATCATTGAGACCAAGGTCATCCCCTCGGCAACAGATGCAGCAGACCCACCAACACGCGTCGTCAACCTCGCAAATGGCGGGGGAGCAGACCTGCAGCTATGGCATCGGCGGCTGGGGCACTCGTCTCTCGCAGTCGTGCAAGAGATGGCAAAGTGCGACATGGTCCGCGGCCTCAACATCGCCGGTGCAGCAGACGCAATAGCAGATTCCGCACAGCACAAGTGCGAGCCTTGCATCCTGGGCAAGGCAAAGCGCAAGCCGTTTGAAGACGGAAAATGGCAGGCCGAGAACCTGCTTGAGGTTGTGCACAGTGATGTATGCGGACCAATCAAGACGTCGTCCATTGGGGGACGTGGTACTTTTTCACCTTCATCGACGATTGTAACAGAAAACTCTACGTCTACTTCATGAAGCAGAAGAGCGATGTGCTGGACCTGCTGAAGAAGTACGTCGTAGCGGTGGAGAGGCAGACTGGCCGCAAGGTCAGAGCGCTACGCAGCGACAATGCCGGCGAGTATGTGGGCTGCGGAGGGTGGCTGAAGGAATAGGGGATTGAGTGGCAGCCTACCACCCCGTACACGCCTCAGTCAAATGGCCTGGTGGAGTGTACCAACCAGACGCTACTCACCATGGCACGGACGATGCTTGTGGACGCTAAACTGCCACGGAGCCTGTGGGCCGAGGCCGTGAGTACGGCGTGCTACATCACCAACCTCACCCCAACGGCTGTGCTGAAGGGGAAGGACGGCTGGAAGATGCCACAGGAGGCTTGGAGCGGGCGCAAACCAAGCGTGGCGCACCTGAAGGCGTTCGGGTGCAAGGCGCATGCGTTGGTGCAGGCCGCTCATAGAAAAGATCCCAAACTGGATCCGCGTGCACAGGCATACGCGTTTGTCGGATACGAGAGTGCGTTCACGGCGTACCGCCTCTTTGATCCACAAACGCAGGGTGTTATCACCAGCCGCGACATCACGTTTGATGAGCAGCAGAGCTACTGTAGCAGTAACAACGACATCGACGCAGCGGACTCACCAAAGCAGGGGGAGTGGTTCCAAATCCTTGAGCGTGAGGAGGAGCCGGCGGCTGCAGAAGTCGATGCCTTGGAGGACGACGGTGCTGGAGCACAGGAGGGCAATGCAGCAGGTGCAGGTGCCACTGAAGCGCGGGACGCAACAGCCGACGCGGGGGAGCCCGTGGCTGAGGACAACGTGGCAACAGAGCAGCAGCAGGACCAGCAGCCAGCGTTGCCAAGGTCACCGTGTCGCAGCCCGAGGCAGCGGAATGCGGCAAAGCGGTATGATGCAAGCACGGGCCGCTGGGTCGGCATGGCGCGGTGCATGATGGCAGCCGCAACGGAGCCGACAACCGTACAAGAAGCGCTTGTACGGCCTAACGGGCAGCAGTCAGGCGAAGCAATAAAATCTGAACTTGCGTCCCTTGCTGAGAATGGCACTTGGGAGCTGGTGGATCGGCCTGAGGGGGCAAAGGTTATCAGCTCCAAGTGGGTGTTCAAAGTGAAGCTCACCAAGGACAGCACAGTGGAGAAGTATAAGGCGCAGCTAGTGGCGAAGGGGTACGTGCAGCGGGAAGGCGAACACTACGATGAGACGTTCGCACCCGTCACCAAGTTCACAAGCATCCGGACGATCCTCGCGGTGGCAGCCGCAAAGGACATGGAGATCCACCAAATGGATGTCAAGATGGAAATCCTGATGGCATCATCGACAAGGAGATCTACCTTGAGGTGCCGGAGGGGGTGGATGCGCCGGAGGGCAAGGTGTACAAGCTGTGGAAGGCCTTGTACGGGCTAAAACAGACGCCCAGGTCCTGGTACCAGCAGAAGGACGGCTACATGGCGAAGCTCGACTTCACTCGCTGTGAGTCAGACCACAACGTGTACCTGCGATGCAGCAAGGGACTCCATCAGATTGTCGCACTCTACGTGGACGATCTGATCCTGTGTTCATTATATTTGGCGGCTTTGCAGCAGCTCAAGGAGCAGCTAAGTAGCAGATTTAAGATGATGGACATGGGGGAGCTGGAGTACTACCTCGGGGTGAGCATCACGCGGAACCGGAGGGAACGCACGCTTGATCTGGGGCAGGCCAAGTACGTGGCAGAGGTCTTGAAGTGGTACGGCATGGAGGACTGCAAACCAGTGGACAGTCCGGTCTCCACAAGCTGTGTGCTGAATGCGACGATGGTGGCGCAAACTAAAGAGGAGAAGGAGGACATGGCGGAGGAGCCCTGCCAATCTGTGGTGGGCAGCCTGATGTATGCCATGGTGACGAATCGGCCGGACCTGGCCTACGCGGTGCGTCAGGTGAGCAGGTATGTGGCAAACCCTGGGCCACTACACTGGCAGGCGAGGAAGCGCATCCTCTGGTACTTGCAGGCAATGCGGCATGTACGCCTGAAGTACGACGGAAAGGGGAGGTCAGACCCCTTGCGGCTGGTCTGCTACACTGACGCGGACTACGCCGGCGATGTGGGCAAGAGGAAGTCCACTTCTGGCTTTGTGTTCTTCCTTGCAGGTGCAGCGGTCTCGTGGTGCAGTAGGAAGCAAGACTGTGTTGCCACCTCCACAGTGGAGGTGGAGTACATTGCTCTGGCCAAGTCGGTCAAGGAATCGGTGTGGCTCCGCAGATTGCTGGGGGAGCTGAGCGTGCCAGAGCAGGAGCCTACGGTGGTCCAGGAGGACATCACTGGCTCCATCTTGCTGACCAAGAACCCGAAGCAGCACAGGAGGACAAAGCACATCGATGTGCGCTACCACTTCGCGCGCAACATGGTGGAGAATGGACAAGTTGTACTGCAACATTGCAGCACAAAGCACATGCTCGCAGATTGCTTGACCAAGGCACAACCCCAGGATCGGCATGTCATTAGCCTTGCGGGGCTTGGGTTGACAAGCTGTGAAGGGCTTGAAGGCGCAGGAGCGGACGAGCGAGAGTGAGCATGGGGCATCTGGCATGGAAGGTGCATGGGGGGAGATTGTTAAAAAGTGCTCCTGCCATGGATGCCGTTTGCAGTTTTCCTCGTTCAACCACTAGAGAGTGGTTTTATGTCTGTCATGATTGCAGATTTGGATTCCTTGGATTTTTCCATGCAGTTTTAAGCTTTCAGTTGCTTGGTTGAGAATTCAGAAAGTTAGCCCCATCCGAAGTTCGGGTGTTCGGCGGATGGAATCTGGGTATCCGTCCAGGGTGACGGGATACTCCGCCGCCGGTGATCCGTGTTCAGCTCCGACTGGCTCCATAGACCCCAAGGCCCTAGAGGAAGCGACCAGGGAGGTCCCCTGGACCAGGGCGAGCCGCCCTTTGACTCTCCAATCAAGAAAGGCGCTTCCAGCCGTCGTCGGCTCTTGTCGGAAATGACTCGCGTCGGCGGCAGCCAAAGGCGGCTCCACCAAGGGTTGCTTGGATGGGCGTAGCAGGGGCTATACTGCTCCGTTGTGGGCGTTCTTGGATGCGTTGGAAAGCTCAGATCACAGGCCATAAGAATCTGATAATTTCACCAAGTTAACTAAGCATTAATGATTCCCAGCCTTTCTCACTTTTTGCAATCTGCATTCTGCCAGAATTATGCTCCCTTGGTGTGGTGGCGACCCAAAGCACACACCTCCCTTGGAAGTCTCTTTGCACTAAGTAGCCGTGGACACTTAGGTGGTTCAGGGCACACCAGGACAGCATTCCTGACATTGAGGACTTTGGGGAAACGAGCTGTGCAGCAAGACGCACCAACTCGTTAGCCTTGTCCTCATGCTGAATGTTGGAGAGCTCTAGGATCAGGTCATTGACCATAGTGAGGACGGATGAGAGCTAACCAGGCGTAGCATCTCCAAGCTCATGTAGAACCTTGATGCCACGGGCCCAGTAAACGTCTGCTACCTCATCAGCACGCATCAACAAGGTGTTGAACTGAACCATGAGTGAGCTTTGTGCAGCCTGTCCAGTGACAGTTGAGCGACGACACGAGAATGCATATGCGTCAATGGGGTTGGCGGCAGTGCGTGTGGCGGGATTGGCATTGTAGGTGCTGACATCATCAGTCAGGTGTCCAAACGTAGCTGCAATGAGAGCTCACACTGCATGTGCGGAATCAGAGGGGAAAGGCATGAAAGGAGGGTTGGCAGTAGGGTCAGCCGGGAAATAATTCTCCCACAGTTGCTCGCCCTGCGCCCAGACGCTAAAGCGCATGACCCATGTTGAAAAGCCAAGACCAGGGGTGAGCACTGGCGGCTGGGAGTAATTCCTGCTGGCGTGGTGCAGGTACAATGTGCTGGGTGGCAGCAGAGATATTGGAGCCAGACAAGGTGGAAGCAACATGGTTAGAGGTAGTAAAGCCGGAGGTGGCAGAAACTACAGCAAGTGCTGTAGGGGCGGCAGTGAGAGATGTGGTAGGCAAGTGAAAGAGGAAAAGCACAGTGACCTCATTAGCTAGTTTAGAACGGTCGTTGTCTTGTGCCTAAAGGTGCTCTTTAACGACACGCTAAGCCTCACGGGCGACACGCAGCTCACACTGCAGCTCTGCAAAAAAGGACTCGTTATTGTCAGGCATTGCTATTGACTACTCTGCACACAAGCAAATTGGCAGAGTTCCTCCCATCCCAGTGGACGTGGGAAAGTCAAGGAGAGTGTGTGGATGGTCTTCCCTGCACTGCATGACAGCCCGACCCAAAACAAGCACCCCAGGCACAGCACAGAGGAGACGAGGCGAGACACCAGGACGGCAGACAGTCTATGCAAGTCAGCAAGAGGCGGTAAAAAGCAAAGGAACGGATGCAGCCACAACGGCAGCAAGGATAGAGAAGGAAGCAATCAAGGGGAATATAATACAAAGATCCCTGAGAGTGCGGCTACACTCAGGGTCGACGCAGCTGCTGTGGCGGAGATGATGGCAACAACGTGAGAGCAGACAACAGATGGCTTTGCTGTTGCTGAGGCAATGGCAGCTGTCATGGAGATGCGGATGGCCGATGCGGCAGAGGAGATGGTGGAGGCGGCCGACGCGGCTGCAGATGCCACCTCACCAGTGGCTGCTGCGAGCTGCTGAGCAAGCTCAGCTGCGACCGGCCCGGGTGCCACTGATGCCTCTGTGTAGGCCTCAGTGGCGCAACCGGTGGAGGTGCCAGTGGGTACGCATGTGGCACGTGCTGCAGCAACAAAAGTGGCTGACTCTGAGGTTGATGCATCGATGATGCCTGCTATCCCCCAAGAGAATGCGAGCACGTACTCTGAGTTGGCAAGGGATGCCTCCTCGTCGTGTTCAGCAGTCGCTACGCTGGCCGAGTTGCAACTGTCGCACTGTTTAGGAGATGGGGAGGTTCGTACCGCTTCAGGACGAGGCAATGCCGGCGTCAGCGGTGCAGAGTCATGTGGTGCTACAGACTTGCCATCACTCATGTAACGCCAACGCGCGTAACGCGTCGAATTGTACGCATCAGAGTAGGAGCCGACCGGGTCTGCTCTAGAATGCTCCAATTGTGCCACGTTGACGTCTCTACAGCAGCTGACGCTGCCCTCACTGCCCCTGAGAACGTGTATGTGATCGTAGTACCACTGCAGTGCGGTATTGCTGCCGCTGCCGCTGCTGCTGCTGCTGCTGATGCTGCTTCTGCCAATGCTTCCATTGCCACTGTTGCTACTGCCAATACTGCTACTGTAGTTGCTGCTGCTATCAATGTTGTTGCACATACTGTCGTGCTACTGCAGCAGCTGCTGCTGTTGCTGCCCCTGTTACTACAGCGATTGCAATGCTGCATCTGTACATGTGGTTTTCATTGCTGCCCATGCTGCTGTAGGTCCCACTATGCTACTGCTCCTGTAGCTTCTCTTGTTGCCGCTATTACTACAGCACTTGCAATGCTGCAGCTGCAAGTGTGGCGGACGGCAACTGTGGCTGTTGTTGCTGCAATAACTGTTGCAACTAGAACTACTACAACTGATGTGGCTATGGCTGTAGCGACTGTGGTAACGTTGCTGCTGTCACAATAGCTGTTGGCATTAATGCTACTGCAGCCGATGATATGGCAATGCTGCTACTACCGCTGTTGTGGCTGCCAATGCTGCTGCTACTACTGTTGTTGCCAATTTTGCTCCTGTTGTTGCGACTATTGCCGTTGCTATTGCTGTTGTCGTAGCTGCTGTTGCTACCGATGCGGACGCAGTAGTGGCATCCAAGTTTTCACTGGCATAGCTGTGACTCAGCTGAAATGTTGCAATGGCGGGTCTGATCCACGTCGTCGCTGTCGAGGTGCTGCATCGTGACGTGAGGGGATGTGCCTCCCACACGGCGCACGTCCTCCTCTCCCAAGATGAAAGGAGCTACGGCAACTACCCCAGGCCGCACACTGAGCATCCTCTACAGAATGGAGGAGGCGGCTGACATGGGGAGTGGCTGCTTGGCCGTGGGAGTGCGGAGGTGCGCGCTGCGCGTGCTGCTGTTCCAATGGCTAAGAGTGCCAAGTACGCAGGCTGCAACACTCCTTTGTTGCAAAACGCTTTCTGCTACAACAAGACAGCTGCGGCGGCGGTGGCGACGGTACGGAAATGGCCACAGATCTTGGGGTAGTGCTGCGAAGCATCTAGCTCTCACGTGAGGACAATGTGTCCTCGCAGCGCTGATAGCAGCAGGATGTGCTGAGGAGCACGAAGGAAAAAGTCGAAGAGGTGAGGAGTGCACACACAGAAAGATCACGGGATGGCCATGGATGTGCTTCACTTAGGCAACAAGTGGTGACTGTTGGTTTTGTGTCAGTACCACATGATGACCTCTGGCCTCGTTGCACACTCACCTCACTGGTGTAGGTGACTGATTGGAGAGAGATAACCCTGCTGGTTGTATCGTTGTTGTGACATCATTACATGGTCAGCCATGCCTTGGAAGAGGTCACAAGGCAGCTCCACAATTTTCACATGCATTTACCTTGTGTGCATGCACGTGTTACGAACAGATCCGGGTTCACTCTTGTAGCCTGTTCTTCAAAAGGTTTCCCTCTTGGTGACATAATTGACAGGTTGGCTTTATCCAGTGGGTAGGTGGGTCAAGTCCACCACCTTGGAGGATGGCGAGCGAGATCGAGCTCGCTGCTCGCTCGCTCCTCCTCCCGAAGATTAGCACCTCTGTGCCATGTGTCTCTAGACTTCTGTCCCCTTGTTCTATCTGATTTCCATGTAAACCCTCCATGGCTTATGCTTTCTCGGTGCACCGTGTGTCTTTTACGCCTCTCTAACTGCCATCGGCTAATGATCCACAGTCACCTACTGGTTTCAGAGCACCGTGGAAGACAGACGCCACATTGGTTTGCCATCCTTAGATCCTGGGACGGTCCCGACGGCCCTCTTGCCGCTGCACGTTGACTCTATGCCTGACCACTGCCCAAGACCGTTTTCCTAGGCAGCACCAGGAGGGACCACACCCGCGCCTACTTCTGGTGGGACGGTATCTCCCCTCCTCGCCCTCTCGTCTACGGAAGAGCTAAAAACCCCACCACTCGTACTGGATTACAGGCTGTGGGCCCCTCTTCTATAGCCCTGCTTCTGCGGCTTGCCCCCTCGCTTCTGCATGACACCGTCAACTGCGGCCATAGTCAACAGCCATGGCAGCAGCAGTCAATTGCAGCCGAAGTCACAGTGACTGCCGCAAGCAGCGTTGCAGCAGCGGCAGCAACAGTGGCTGCTCGGCCGCAGTACTGCGCACCCAACATCTTCAGTATAGCCTAAGGCAAGACACTGCAGCATCTTCAATTGTAATAGCAACCAGTGCCACAAGCAGCTTAGCGACAGTAGCATCAGTCAACTGCAACCGCAGACAATAGCGGCTGCCGCAAATAGCTCTGCAGCAGTACCGGCGATGGTGGCTACCCGACCACATTACTACGTACGGGGTGGTAGAAGCATGGCCTAAGGAAAGGTGCTGCAGCATTGTCAACTGCAGCAGCATCTAGTGGCCGCTGCCCCAGGCAGACTAGCAGTAGCAGATCGCATGCGGCAGCAGCAGAATAGCCTAAGGCAAGGCGTTGTAACATTTTCCACTTCAGCAGCACCCTCTTCACGCCTCTACCACGCTAGCACCACCACGGTGGTGCACGTCAAGCTAGCCTTCATTGACGCACCGGGTGCGGCACCTCTCGGCCAGCACCAAAAGGAACGTCCGGTGCGCCAGCCCACTCGTCTGAGGGGCAACGATACCGCTGCCAAGGACTCCACGCAGTTGCCGTCGGCTACACAATAAATTCTAGTAAGCCCTTCATACCAAAGTGTCTCTGGGGGGGTCGAGCAGCCGCACTTGGCTGCCGCTACGTAGTTGTACTCCACTTGACCCCAGGACTCATTAGAGCTCGCTCGTAACCTAACACGGACTACGTGCACCGTGATAGATGACGCGGTTGCAGTTGCTGCCACAACTCATGCGGCACGCGCCCCTGCTTCCACATCTACGGGACGTGCTAATGATTCTTACAATGAGACGGCAGTTGCAGGCAGACCAGTGGCTGTGGCAGCTGCAGATATTGGGACACAGCTGGCGGAAGCTACATCAGCTGTGGCTTGAGCAACAGCTTCTGCAGCTTCTGTCGTATCCTACATTGCCTCGGCCATCCGCATCTCCACAGCCGCAGCCGTTGCATCTGCCGCATCTGCACCTTCTGACATCACCACTCTCGTCAAAACGGCTGCCACAATCACGGCATTCCTTCCTACCATGGAGCTTCCTTCACCTCAGATGTCCTAGCTCTGGAGGTCCCAACTACATCCTTCATCTTTGTTCTTTCCGTTGCTACTGCTTCCATTGTCCCGTAGCTCCTTGCCATTTTGCGAAGCCCCTCACACACCTCGTGAGGTTTCTTTTCTTGCACCTCTCCTTCCTGCACTCTGCCTCTCTCCTCTGCGGTGGCTTGTCTGTGTGAATTGGGTCGTGCTGGTGTCTCTTCCACCCCATCCTCTGCTCACACTACTGTCATAAACCCCGCTGTCAACCCATCTGCTTCCAATCCTGTCATCCTCTCCCACTAGCATGATTTCTTCTCCCAGCATCCCGTCCTGTCTACTAGTCTTGCATTTTCTTCCTGGGAGACCCGTTGCATTGCATGGGCTCAAGGGGAACACCTATGGGGGTACTATTTGTAGTTGCACCGTCCTTCATGCCTGCCGCTGATGAGTCCGCTTGCAATGTTTGTGCCCTCATTGCTACTTAGCTAGAGACACTTGTCGATGACATCAGCACTTACAATGCTGACCCCGTTGTTCAGCGTGTGGCTGACCCAGCCGGTGCCTACAACATGCTTTGTCGTCGCACCACCGTCACTGGTTAGGCAACTCAGAGCGCCCTCATTGTGTAGTTCAACATGCTCTTGATGCGTGCAGACGAGCCGGCTGATGCCTATTGGGCATGCGGGCTCAAACTGCTTTGCGATCTTGGCGGAGCAGCACCAGGTCAGCAGTCAGCTGTCCACACCATGGTCAACGGGTTGATCCCTGAGCTGTCAGACCTTCTCCGTGATGTGAAAGCTGACGAGCTGTAGCGCCTTGCCTCCCAGCCCGCTCCACCCAAGTCCCTGTCGAATACTGGGGTGCAGTTCCAACGTGGCCTGACTGGTCTTCTGTGCTCACGGCTACTTTTTGTACGGGTTCTGAGTCTAAGCGTGAGCTTTCTGGTCGTCTTACGCTATGTTTCTAGGAGTGGAAGACACATGTGATTTTGCATTATCTTTTAAAATGGACATGATCTGAACATTTGTAGGGCTAATCATGAGCTCTCTCATGCACCAAACCGCGCGCGATTCGAATCACCGTAGCTCCCGTTACATCAGCCAAAGCGCAACACCCCAAATCAGCCGCTCAATCGGCGGCGTGCACCACGTCGCCCGCCGAGGCACCCTCACACATCAAGGACCCATCAAAACGTCATTCCGGAGGCGCAGATGTCCCTACGCGTAGTGGCGATGCCCCTCGCGCCTTTGGGATCTGTTTCGATGAGTTAGTCATCGTGTTTGGTGATGGGGATTGATGTGGTTTGAAACCTGTTCGAGGACCTGCAGTAGGAATTTTCACCAAGTCCCCAAGTAACGGACTGTAATACTGAGTTTCGGACTCCGAGCCAGGTTTTGGCCAAGTCCCTCACTAACAAAACTGCACTTCTGAAATCCAGCGGATCATCTACCGGATGCCTCGGCAGTCCTTCCAGAGCAAAATCCCCACATGGCATTTTGTTACTCGTTCCGGTCAATTATTCACCGGCAGTCGAACCGCGGCCAGCTCCCAGAGCCGCCGCGCACATTCCAACTTTGGAAGCCCATATCTCCCTCGTTTCTAGTCTGATCCCGTTGAAACAAGTTCCACCGGATTCAGCAACTCGTTAACTTCCAGGGGCAATCCTCCATTTTAGGATCCGATCAATCTTCGAGTCGCCGGATCCAACGAAGAGGAATTTCCTCTCTCCGGCGGCTCGTCGGCGCCTCCCGGTGCCGCACTTGGACATGTAGAGGGGCAAATCTTCAACAGTCTCCTCCACATGTTGGTGCCCTCTGGGACGTTTTTGCTGAGAGGCTTGCCGCTTGGTGGACAAGCCTCATGAACAAACGCCTTCATCGCACTATCGTGGCTGGGGTTGCCGTCACCGCCACATCCTCCTCTCCTTCCTCAACCACTGCCTCCTCTTCCTCTGCATCCTCTATACCCTCAACCTCAACGTCCATAGCACTTGCCTCTCAGGGCCGTGGACATGGACTTGGTCTTGGGCAGGGCAAGGGGAAAGGGAAAACCACTACACCATCCCGGGTTCCTGGTGAGGTGGTGTGGTGGAACTGTGACTCCACTGAGTATTCAGCCTGCAAGTGCCATGGACCCCCTAACAACTCGCACCTTGTCCGCGCTATGCGTGCACATTGGGCACACACCGGCGGCTCCTCTTCTTCCTCCACTGCCAGCTCCAATTTCAGCTCCTCTTCTTGGTCTGGCAGTTCCTCCTCTACACAGGCCTACACTGGAGTCTCCACCGTCCCTCCACCCATCCCGTATCCTTGGAGATGGCCGCTGCCGTATGGGGCACCCGCCTACGCCGGACCACCTTCTCCGGCCTACGTTCCTCCTCATTGGTTTCCTCCTTCCTCTAGCTCGTCTGCTCCATCGCATGGGCTATCTGTCGACGACAAGCGCCCGCAGGAGCAGTCTCTCCTCCAGCACCTTCACCTTCACGATCAGGGAGGTGAGAGTGTGTCTTGGTTGGCCAGAGGTCTTGCCTTTCAAAATGACACTTTCCTCCTTGGGGATTCCCCCGGACATGTCCTCGGGTTGTCGACTACAGCCATTCCATGGGTCGAGCACCAGTAGTCTGTCGTCCTCCCTCACTGCATTGCTATCTGTGCCTCGTCCCCACCCTCTGTTGGCACTCTTGCCAACTGTGGCATCCTTCCCCATGTCCATGTCTCTAGTGGCTTATGTGTCCTTGATTCCAGAGCCACCCACCACATGATCTTTGTCCGGTCCGCCTTTGTCTCGTTGGGTCTTGTCGGCTCCATTCGCTTTGTGCAGACTGCTTCGAGCCATTTACATCCTGTGTAGGGCATTGGTGTTTTCCACTTTTTCGGTCCCAATGGTGCCCTCTTCTTGCTTGACGTTCAGTACGTGCCTCCTTTGGAACTGAGTTTATTGTCGGTGACTTCCCTCGACGATCAGTGCATGGATTTCTCTGCCAGTTAGGGCGTTGGTACTGTCATTCATCGTTCCTTTGGTCGTGTCGTCTTGCAAGGGATTAAGTGTGACAAGCTTTATCGTATCCCTCTTCATGCCCGGTCTACAATCATTGTTGGCTCTTCTCTTGTTCACATTGCACCTTCCCTTTCACTTGATGATATCCAGCTCTTGCATCGCCATCTTGGCCATGTGTATACTAATGTTATCACTAGCATGTTCTAGCTTGAGACCGTTGTTGGCTTGTCCATGTCCAGTTTTCCTTTGCTTTGTCCCTCTTACTGCCTTGACTGTGTCCAGAAAAGAATTCATCACTCTCCATTTGCCTCTTCTGACTCCCAATCCTCTCACCCCCTTGACCTTGTTCACGCTGATGTCATGGGACCCCTTCCTCATGACTTTCTTGGGGGTCTCGGGCGTTACTTTTTGTGTCTCAGTGCTGACTTTTCCCAGTTTTGCTGGATCTTCGCTCATCCTCAGAAGAGCAATATTACTATGGTCATCGAGTCCGAGCTAGTGCAAGCTGAACATTTGTGTCAGCGCTCCCTGTGCGTCTTTTGCACTGATGGCGGCGGTGAGTTCCCTGGACCCACAGCTAGGTTCCTTAAGTCCCAAGGGGTGTGTCTGGGGACTTTGGCTCCCTACACACCTTAGCAAAACGGTGTCTCTGAGCACTCGAATCGGACTTTTGCCAATGGCGTCCGCACTCTTCTGTCTGAGTCTGGTCTCTCTACCCTCTATTTGCTTTTTAAGCGATGAGATATATGACCCGGGTTTGAAATTATGTGCCATAGGATCCCCTCCCACGTACCGTCGCCCCTCTCAAGTGCTGGTACGGCACTTGTGCTCACCTCCCTCTTGCTCACGTCTGGGGTGGCATTGTTTTTGTCTGGTTCCCAAAGGACCTCTGCGACGGGAAGCTCTTCTAGCATGGGTGTCTATGTCCCTTCTTTGGTTTCTCTTCCTACTCCAAGCCCTGGCACTTCTGGGACCCTGACCAACAACACGTCGTTGAGTCCTATGATGCCCTGTTCTTCTAGTCTGTGTTTCTCCGTGACCTCATTCATCACTTGTCCCCTGCCTCCTTCCTACCGCTCTTTCAGTTGTGGGACGCATTCGGCCTTGCAGTCTCATTTGTCCCTGTAGTCCCTTCTACTTTCCCTTCTCCACAGCCTTCACCCTCGGAGAGTCCTCCAATGCCCTGCACTGTGACTCCACCGACTTTTGATGCCCCTCGTTACTATTGTCTAGCTCGCTTGGAGCTCCATCATCCCCTATCGTGTCGTCACCAGTCCCATTTGAGTCTGTCAGTGATCCTCCCGGTCCTGCACCCATCGAACCTTTTGATTGAGGTGGAAGTCTCTGCGCGCTTCCCTCCCGCTCCTCCAATACTACAGCGTCCTCTGTACGCCCTTCCTAGGCCCAGTCTAGGAAGCCCCTGCCAGGGGTTGTTCATCTCACCTCTCTCCTTGGGTATTCACTGCTCACGTTCGAGCACGAGCGTGCGCTAGAAGCCGCCATCCTTGGCAGCATCGCCAAATTTCATGCTACGGCTACTGCTACTCCACCATCGCCTGATCCGACCACAGTTCGGCAGGTATGTGCTGCGCCCTACTCTCAGCACTGGGAGGCTGCCATGCGGGACAAGCTGAGAGCTCTTGATGACCATGCTGTATACAAGCTGGTCAATCTCCCGCCAGGCCGCAAGGCTATCGATACACAATGGGTCTTATGTCGTAAGTACAAGCCTAACAGTGAGCTCAACAAGTACAAGGTGCGACTCATTGCCAAGGGGTTTTCTCAGGTCCCATGCGTCAACTTTGACGAGACTTTTGTCCCCGTTGGATGCTTCACCACAGCTCGATCCCTCCTGAGTCTTGTCGCACATCACGAATGGGAGCTCGAGTAGATGGATGTGAATAATGTATTTCTACATGGATGGCTAGATGAGGATATCTACATGTTGCAACCTCCAGGGTTCTTTGACGGCACTGACTGAGTCTGGAGATCGCGAAAGGCCCTTCATGGCCTCAAGCAGTCACAATGGTACTAGAACCAAGAGATCACCTCCACCCTAGAGAAGGGGGGATACCGCCAGAGCACAGTGGATCCCTCCCCCCCCCCCCCCCC
>SZWC01004182.1:82173-97034 GCA_023375785.1 Penium margaritaceum
TCCCCCCCCCCCCCCCCCGAGTTGCAAAGCAGTGTTGACTGTGAAGTCCCTGTTGCAGTCTACGTACAAGATGAAAGACTTGGATCCAGCCCGTGTCTTCCTCGGCATGGAGCGTGAGCGTGATCATGCTCGTCGCTTCCTTCGCATCCACCAGGTTGTGTACGTTAGGAGCCTGGGGGAGCGCTTTCCCTCCCCACTTGAGTCTTTGCCCACTTCGTCAACATAGATGATGCACGCCGGGCAGAGGTTGTTGAAAAGACTGGATTTTTCAAAGCTAGGATAGCTTGTGGATGTGACTGACTATTTGTGGGTCATAGGAACTCTGATGTACCTGGCTACCACCACTGGAGCAGACGTCGCTTTTGTTGTAAACTTCCTTGCTGAGTTCTCGTAGTGTCCACGGGCACGACATATGGAGGCCACGCTGCGTGTTGTGCAGTTTGCGCTCTCCACTACCCTAATTGTATCTGTTACCGGGCACAACCATCAATGGTCATTGATGGATATATTGACAGTGATTAGGCGCATGACACGGATGCACGTAGTCGCACTGATTATGTATTTCTTGTCGGTGGAACTGCGATCTCTTGCAAAAGTGGCAAACAGGGTTGTATTGTACGTAGCTCCTATGAAGACGAGTATGTCACTCTTGGTGTAGGAACCTTTAAGAGTGTCTCGTTGTGTCGTTTGTTGTAGCATTTATGTGTTCTCATTCGCTACATCACCTTGCGTTGTGACAACCAAAGCACGAAACCTTCTACTGAGCACAATGGCATACACCACACTCGCACAAAGTATATGAATGTGGAGAATTATTTTGTGCGTGGTCGTGGGGATGCAGGCAGTGCTGCGATTGTGTGGGTCGACACCCGTCAGCAACGAGTTGACTTCCTCAGAAAAGGCAGTAAGCAGCAATGCCTTCAAGGCAGCAGTTCACTCCCTTGGACTGTTGTGTCCTCGTGATACTCCTGGTTGACCTGTTGTGCCAGTGCCAGTGTACAGTCTTGTGTTGTGTCACATCTTGTGACGTCGGTGCAGTACCTCTCAGCATTATTGTGCAAGTCGGTTGTGGGTCATGGGGAAGTGTTGGTTTCGTGTCAGTACCACACTGTGACCTCTGGCCTCGTAGCACACTCACCTCACTGGTGCAGGTGACTGATTGGATAGAGATAACCCTCCTGGCTGCATCGTCGTCGTGATGTGACTACGCAACGAGCCATGCCTTGGGCGAGGTCGCAAGGCAGCTCCACAAGCTTCACATGCATTTGCCTCTTGCGTGCATGCACGTGTCACGAACAGATCCGGGTGCACTCTTGTAGCCTGTTCTTCGACAGTTTTCCCTCCTGGTGACATATTTCACATGTTGGATTTATTCAGTGGATATGTGGTTCAAATCCACCACCTTAGAGGATGGCGAGCGAGCAGGTCACCATAGAATGTCGAGCAGCTCGTCAGTCACTTGCAAAGGGTGATGTGTGTGTAGTAAGCCCCGAGATCAATATGTGTCGGTGACACCCACACCACCACCATGTGCCCTCACGCGCGTCCGAGCATCCTCGGGCTCGCACACAGACATGCTCGCAGGTGTAGGCGCAGACCCGCATTTGGGCGGGTGGGCAGGCGGGAGAGCGTGCGTGCGTGCGTGTGGGTGGCGGGCGGGTGGGTGGGCGGGCGGGCGTGCGTGCGGGCGTGCAGGCAGGCAGGCAAGCGGATCGGGCGGGCATGCGTGCGTGCTTGTGTGCCGGCATGCGTGCATGAGTGCATGCGTACATGTGTGCATGTGTGTGTGTGCATGCATGCCTACTTGCTTGTGTATTTGCGTGTGGCTGTGTGTGTGTGTGTGTGTGTGTGTGTGTGTGTGTGTGTGTGTGTGTGTGTGTGTGTGTGTGTGTGTGTGTGTGTGTGTGTGTGTGTGTGTGTGTGTGTGTGTGTGTGTGTGTGTGTCTGTCTGTCTCTGTGTGTGTGTGTGTGCGCGCGCGTGTGTGTGTACTGGTGTACGTGTGCGTGTGTGTGCATGCATGCGCGTGCGTGTGTGTGTGTGTGCGCGCGCGTGTGTGTGTACTGGTGTACGTGTGCGTGTGTGTGCATGCATGCGCGTGCGTGTGTGTGTGTGTGCGCGCGCGTGTGTGTGTACTGGTGTACGTGTGCGTGTGTGTGCATGCATGCGCGTGCGTGTGTGTGTGTGTGCGCGCGCGTGTGTGTGTACTGGTGTACGTGTGCGTGTGTGTGCATGCATGCGCGTGCGTGTGTGTGTGTGTGCGCGCGCGTGTGTGTGTACTGGTGTACGTGTGCGTGTGTGTGCATGCATGCGCGTGCGTGTGTGTGTGTGTGCGCGCGCGTGTGTGTGTACTGGTGTACGTGTGCGTGTGTGTGCATGCATGCGCGTGCGTGTGTGTGTGTGTGCGCGCGCGTGTGTGTGTACTGGTGTACGTGTGCGTGTGTGTGCATGCATGCGCGTGCGTGTGTGTGTGTGTGCGCGCGCGTGTGTGTGTACTGGTGTACGTGTGCGTGTGTGTGCATGCATGCGCGTGCGTGTGTGTGTGTGTGCGCGCGCGTGTGTGTGTACTGGTGTACGTGTGCGTGTGTGTGCATGCATGCGCGTGCGTGTGTGTGTGTGTGCGCGCGCGTGTGTGTGTACTGGTGTACGTGTGCGTGTGTGTGCATGCATGCGCGTGCGTGTGTGTGTGTGTGCGCGCGCGTGTGTGTGTACTGGTGTACGTGTGCGTGTGTGTGCATGCATGCGCGTGCGTGTGTGTGTGTGTGCGCGCGCGTGTGTGTGTACTGGTGTACGTGTGCGTGTGTGTGCATGCATGCGCGTGCGTGTGTGTGTGTGTGCGCGCGCGTGTGTGTGTACTGGTGTACGTGTGCGTGTGTGTGCATGCATGCGCGTGCGTGTGTGTGTGTGTGCGCGCGCGTGTGTGTGTACTGGTGTACGTGTGCGTGTGTGTGCATGCATGCGCGTGCGTGTGTGTGTGTGTGCGCGCGCGTGTGTGTGTACTGGTGTACGTGTGCGTGTGTGTGCATGCATGCGCGTGCGTGTGTGTGTGTGTGCGCGCGCGTGTGTGTGTGTGTGTAGAGAGAGAGAGAGAGAGAGAGAGAGAGAGAGAGAGAGAGAGAGAGAGAGTGAGAGAGAGAGAGAGGTGTAGGAAAAGAAGGTTGGAGAGGCGGAGAGCTGGATACAGAAAGAGGAACAACAATCCGCTAAGTTTATGTTAGCAAAAGGCTAGGCAACTGCTTGAATACGCGAAGCCAAGGGTGTCTACTTCATTGCATAAATTTGGTACGCACTTGTCTTCCTACTCCAGAAAGTGGGGTCTCAGCTGCTCCTTATTCAGGCCACCTACGTGGACCGGGAGGTCACGGCAACGGCAGCCCGTAGGCCCCGCAGCAAGCCGCGCACGGGAGCAGTTCTGGGCCGTCTGCTGCGCTGGAGCTTTCTGAACAAAAACGGCGCTGACACCACCGTCACCGACTCTGCCAGTGGTGGCGGCGGCAGAGAGAAAGCTGCCACCTCCGAACGCCCGGGCGATGTTGCTCCTGCGTCTGGTGCCACTCCCGCGTGCGTTCTTCCCCCAGCAGCACCAGATCTGCCGGTCAATGTCGATGGAAGCACATGTTCGTCCCTGGGAGTGGATGTGCTGCAGGTGCGAGCTTCAGCTCTGCGGGGTGCAGTGGGCGAGGCCAGCGGTGCTGCAGCTTCCGATCCACCTGCTGCTGCTGCTGCTGCTGCTGACGGCGCTGCTGGCGTCGATGCCACAGACTCGTCCAGAGGGAACCTCGGCGACGTCCCGTTGAGGGAGAAGCTGCGAAATTCTCTGTGGGGGGCCGCCGGCGTGGCAGCCGAGGATGATGCAAGAGATTCAGAGGACACTTTTGCCGGGGCGGAGGATGGGCGTGCTACTGCATACATCGAGGAGAGCGACGAGAACGACTGTGAGGAATACGGTGGCTTGTCCGCGGGTCCTGCTCCAGTGAAGATCTGTGCCGAAATCGCTCGCCGTTGTTGATGCTGATGTTGCTGTCGCTGCTGCTGCTGTTGCTGCTGCTGCTGCTGCTGCTGCTGCTGCTGCTGCTGTTGCTTCTGTTTCCACTGCTGCGGCCAGTGGCTATCGTTGGAATGCGATCGCGCCGGCAGAGGAGGGTCAGCGGCGACGCGGGACGACGGGCCTGGGACGGCGAGAGTGACATGCGGCGCGGTTGAAGATGCCGGTGCGGACCGCCGTGAGTGCCGATTGCAGTAGCTGGTTTTGCCGCCGGCGCCGGCTATGACTCTGGCGCTGGCGCTGGCGCTTGTGTCGAAGCCCAGGGCGGCTCTTCGCAGGTCCATGAGGCCCGGCGCTGACGACAGGTGCTTGGTAGGAGAAGCGGCGAGAGGGCTTGCGCGTGAGAAGACGCGCGGAACGGCTGAGGGTTCGTCCAGCACGGGTGATTGATGGTCGGCTGCTGCTGCTGCTGCGGCGGTTGCTGATGCGACGGCGGCTGCGTGGTTGGGTGGCGCGTGAAGAATCGTCGATGCGAGGGGCTTAGGCTTGGCCGTTGGGAAGGATTGCGCGCGAGAGAGGAGCGGCTTGCCGGTTTTGGTAGTTGGATGGAGAGGAGGATGGGTTGACACGGTCGAAAACTGATGTGCTTGTCGCTGCCTTGAGCTCAGTTGCTGGTAAGCAGCCATGGGGAGGAACTAGTAGATTTTAGAGAGGCTTCGGCTTGTGCTTGCCTGTTGCGTGTGCAACCGCGGGGTGCGGGGAGGCGTGAACCTGCAGGCACGAGGTCAATGGTACTGTGGACGTCACGGTGTGCCCTCAGCGCGAGTCAACACGCGTTCGGTGGATAGCCGGGAACGTGCACATCACGCGTCAAATATGGCAGCAACGCGCGGTTCGAGGTGAGAAACGATTCGTGGACTGGAAAATGCGTCGGCTTCACTAAATATTTTGAGACGGATATACTGTTTCCATAAATGATTTGTTTCACATGCGTTTGTGGGTTTTATGAAGGTCTGGGCACCTCGAGGCCCCAAAGGAACCGGAACCTGAAAGGTTCCCCCCGACCCTGAATGGAGAACTCTCAGATGTTCAAATATGTTTAAACTTCTGATGAAACAGCTTTTCGTCAGCAGATATTTGGTGATTAATTCCTGTCATTTCAAATTTTGGAAAATGGAGTTGCCTAGTCCTTTAACCATCTTACGTTGCCAACCGCGTCGCAAATCGAGGAGCGAAAGCCTCGATTGATCGACTGCCGGACAGGTTGTGGCGTGCGTCGGCATTGTCGAAGAAGCCCGATTTAGGGCTCGTTTGGCCTGGGCCGAAAGCCCAGACGGATCCGTCTTGGCCAGAAGGATTCCTACTCCAGAGAAGGAGAACCGAGCCGCCAAGGTTAGGCTTTTGACGTGGAACTAAACATGATTGGAGCCTTGACCGGGATCCCCGTCGATGCCTCCAGTCGCTGCGTGCCAAGTATGAATCCGTGTTGCACTTTAGTGTATACGTGGATCCGCGTCCTGGAGTCGACCAGCGCCGAACGAGCCCTTCATGATGACCGCCGCCAAGCGATATGGACTGAATGGAAAGCGTGGTCAGAGTGATCGAGTCAGAAGTCAAATCATTCAAGGTCCCATAAACGATTGAATTCAAATATGTGGGTCCGATGGTCACTGATTGACCATTTCAAGGTAGTTGTCGATATTTCGGTTGGGCATTTGGATTTGCCAAGGGTACAAAGATGACAGATATCGGCATTTGTGCTAGCCGCTCCTTTGTTGTCATCGGTTTTCCTCGTCGAAACGGGTGCAATTGTTCCTCAAGGTGGAAACCCGTCGATTTTAGCCACGATGTATCGGAATCCCCATGGATACAGAACGATGCGGGAGACAACGTGTCCATTTCACGCGCATGTCGAGCTTGCAAGCTGTGCACACCATTTTGTTCCCAGTCGCATTTACGGTGTGCGGAGCGCAACGGTCCCTATTCGTCGGGGAGGTGGAGGTGGACGAGGTAGGCGACTGAGAGACTTGCGTCTGGATTTGACATACAAAATAAACTGAATGGGCCCGCTTCCCTCTCACTGCAGCTACTGCTGCGACTGGCTTTGCGACGCGGTCGGCAACGGACTCGTCAACACATCGACGAAATGCACATTTCATGACGTAAAACGAATACATAACTTTCTAGACGACTTCCTCTCACAAACGGCTGAGACAACCCTGCTTTCAATGTCGGAGAATTGTGGGTGCAGAATACACGAGCCAAAAATATATCGAAACAAACAATGCCGTGCCTCCCGACGCTTCAACGCCGAAAACTGCAAAGACGGTTGCACAAGCGGTTGCTCGAAAAACAAAGCGAACGGAAAGTTCATGGTCAATAATCCTATCTGCCCCATTTTCTAAAACCTTCCAACTTAGATTGCCCTACACTCAAAAAGTGATAGCAGCCCAGCTGGATGCTCGCTACCGCCACATGTTGTTCCTGTTGGCACCGCTTATTCTTCAAAGCTTCAACTCTGTTATGCCCGGAACCATTTCAGAAAATCACAGGTATGATATGCGGAGCACTATAATGTTGGGAAAATATGAAACTTCTTACACTTGGAACAAAGAAATACAATATTAGTGTTACGCCGAGTGGAAGGTAGGTATCTCACAAGAATAAGTTGCGTGAAAAAATTCATAGATCAGGGGAAATGGGATATTTGTATTCAGCATAAATTGTTACGTATTGGACATGCACGAGTTCCTCATCGTCCGTATGGGCATTTTTTACATTACACAATTAGCCCACGTGCGTCGAGGCCCCGGTTTTTCCCTCCAACGTTCGCAGGAAAATCGGCCAACTGCCCTCGCCCACCAGTGAACCTTCTCGCACTTTCTAACAATTTACACCACTTTCGAGAATCATCGACATAAGTATCACAACCTTTCGGTCCACTTCTCGACGCATCGAGGCATACCCAGATTTAGACAGATGCATCTTGTATCTTCGCCGTCGATACTCGAGGTGTTGGTGTATGGCCTTTGAGCTGTCATGTAGCCTTGTTTAGGGAGAGCCTCATGGATTGAGCTCATATTTCTCCAGTGGCTACATTACTTCTTCCGTGACATGTATGGTGCATGCTAGCAGCTCAGTTTACCCATACGTGCTTAGTAGAGTTTCCTTGGTGGTCGAGACCCGAGTACTTGGTGGTTTGTGCCGGTACCTCGTGAGACCCAGCACTGAGTTGTTTCGTCTTGTTGGCCCCTTGTCAGATATGTGTAGTTTGCATGTGGCTGAGACCCCCACGACCGGTTACATGTTCCGGCGTCTCGGGAGGCCTAAACTTGTCTCACCTAGCTAGTCGGTGATGCTAGTGTATCACCGTAGAGCTTGGATACGTTTGGGGTATATCACATATTTTTCTGTCGGTCGAGACCTGGGCACCCGGTTGACTGTTCCGGTGCCTCGGGAGACCTCTATTCTTGCTTTCATGTTCTATGACATGCATATTCCCCATTCGTGCCTTTTGGTGCGACGGGGATGACGGGGCCTGGTGGGCTATCCGCCAGTCCCCAGCACATAAGCCCTCAACAGGGCTCATTGTACTCTCTCCTTGATTCTTAATTCATCTGTTCCAGACTTAGCCAAATCTTGGCGCTGCATTTCTCTCGCTCACCACCAGAGCTCATGTCTCTTCCAACACGGACCTGCATGCCCTAGACTCATTTTAGCATGGTATCAGAGCACAGGGGGGGCGTGTGAGCAGCAAAGCAGTAGAACAGATAGGAACTGCAGCCGAGGTGCGCCACGTGGCGCCACGCAGGCATAAGGGTGCAAGAAGCAACAAACGTGCCTGCGACAGCAGCAGACGTACCTACATCGCATGAAGGACGTCATCCAATCAGGTTTAGTTTAGAGGCGATAGCAAGACTGCCGGGTGCTACCGCGAACCTTGTTTAGGCGGCAGGAGCAAGCAGCACCCGCCGACAGCAGCGACCCCACTCATTTTCTTTGGTTGAACCATGTGTTTTGGGAGTGAACGAGGTTACCCATGCACCAGCAGCGTGCGAGCAGCCGGCACAAGCAGCGAGCAAGCAGTGTGCAAGCAGCGTGCAAGCATCTTGCACAAGCAAGTAGTGTACAAGCAGCCAAAATTGCACGCAGCAGCAAAAGCATCAGCAGCGTCAGCAACCTTGTAGCTTGCACATGCAGACAGCAGCAGCGAGCTAGTGCGCTACACTTGCATAATGCAACCCGAAGTTGTGCAGCCTGAACCTGGCTCGCAGTAGCAGCAACATCAACGGACGCGAGCAGTTGAAGTAGGATAGCGCAGCAACTGCGGCTAGGTGTGGTGGCCATGCCCGCATGTATCAGCAACTGTAGCTTGCAGTCCTGGCAGGCGACGTGTCCTGCACTGAGCACCTCGCGATTGCTCAGCCAGTAGCGAGCAGCAAACAATGCAGCCCCGCAATCAGCAGTAGTACTGCACAAACATCAACTGAAAAGGTACATTGCGTGCGAGCAGCAACCGCAGTAGCAGCCTGGTGCAGCTTGCCAGCACTGGCGCGAGCAGCGAGTGGTGGCTGCTGCATTGAGCACTTTGCGTGATTACTAGCTTCAGCAGCAACAGCAGCAATAGCAGCGACATCGCATTGCAGCAGCCGCTGACACATTCGCCTGGGCCTCGATTCTTCCTCCTGTTCGCTCTCGCTCGCTACCACGTACTCTGTCTCGCGGCCCTGCTAACGTCACAGTCGGCACATCGTTGTGGCGAAATTCACCCACGACCTCGCGTGGGTGCGAAATCACACATGTGATCGTGGGTGGTTGCCGGTCGCCCTTCCATTCTCCACGCCGGATTTGATCCGGCCACTTTATTCAACCAAAAAAACTTAGGCCGCAGGGACAATTGAGAAAACCTGGGTTCTTCGATCGTCCAGCGGGTATTTCTGTAACCTTTTGTAGAACCAAGCATTCCTTTTATTTTTTTTGATTTTTCTTCTTTTCTTCTTCTTGCTGAAGGGGAGGCACTTTTATATTCTTTTCCTTTCCCTCCTTTTTAGCACAAGTACGTCTACCGTGCACCACAGCCATTTTATTCGTTCGTTGATTCCAGACCCTTCCCTTGCTTTTTGCACCACCTAGGGACAATGACAGAACCTCTCACGTCATCACATCTCATCATCCCTCTCGACACGATGTTGCCATGGCCGGGGCCACCTCCTGGCCCTTACCTCACACAGGGATTCTCTCCCTCGTACACTGATAGTGGTCTATACTCTCACCCTCTTCATCCGCGACCCTCAGACTCACTAAGGCCGCCACCAGGACCACCACCACGTGGTCACCGCGACCATGTGCTCCCGTGGTCGTTTTCTCCACCGCCGGGCCACAGTCATTCCCACCACGGGTTGCTTTCTGGCACAATGCTTCTACCACCGGCACCACCACCTCATGGTGGTGCTGGTCAGTCACTCCTGTGGTCGGTTTCTTCACCACCAGGAGAGAGCTTTTTCCTTGCTCCGTCGTTTCACCAGCCTATAGGTGCACTGACGCGGACATCGCCCTCTCATGGGTCCACGGGACAGCCTCCTCTGTGGTCAGTTTCTACTCCGACCGGGGCCAGCGCTCTACACGCCTCCGCGTGTCATCAGCCTGACGGCTTGGTGCCCGGACCACCTCCACCCTCTGGTCATTCTTCTCCGTGGTCCATCTCGTCACTACCGAGACAGGGCGATCTTCACACTCATCGGCATCATCCGCCGCCTTCAGGGGCCGATGTGTGGCTACCAACACCACCTTTTGTTGATGCTACCCTTCAGCCGCTCCCGTGGTCGGTTTCTACACCGCCAGGACAAGACATTCTTCATCCTTACCACCATGAATCTCAGAGGATTGGTCACCTTCTTCCACGGTAGGATCCAGCTTTTTGTGGGTTTGCCTGCCACTCCTCTGGTGATGGACGCCACGGTTGGCGCCATTGTCACGTGCGCCCCAGCGGGTGGCATCCACCCTTGCTCCTGCCTCGTGAGTTCCCTCACACACCATAGCAGACAGACCTACCTCATTCGTCCGTTCATCACACCGGCACTCTTGCTGCTCTGCACACCGAGCTTCGGAGTTTGCGACAGATGATGCAGCAGATAAGGAACCATCTCTTCACCCATCGGATTGACTCTTCCTATACACCATCGTCCTCATCTTCCTCATCTTCTTCTGAAGGACCTTCGCCGGCTGCACTGGACCTTCCGACTCGATGTGCAAGTATTCTCTCCATCCTCCGACCTACTGGTGTCATGCCCCCTCTCTGTCAGCCTCCAGCTCGTCGACGTCGTCGTCGCCCAGAGCGCCATGTTCGTCTCATCTCTGGCACGTCTTCATCTCCACCGGCTTCTGTCGTTGCACCAGTTGAGGGAGGTGTGTGCTTCCGTCCACTTCGACATCGACCATGTCAGTGAGCAAAGAGGATTGAGCAGGAGCATCTCGCACTGCATCAGAAACATTCACACAGTCTACATCCATGCTTCCCGCATCCTCTACAGTACCAGCTGCATCGGCTGGTACAGCTGCACCCGCCTCACCAGCTGTCCCACCTATTGCATCGCTAGCAGCAGCGTCCTCTGTAGCTTCTACGTCTTTAGCAGTAGTAGCAGCATTAGACACATCCACACAGCCTACATCCACGCTTCCCGCATCCTCTACAGTACGAGCTGCATTGCCCGGTAGAGCTGCACCTGCTACACCAGCTGCCCCTGCTACACCAGCAATCCCACCTGTTGCATCGCAAGTAGCAGCATCCTCTGTAGCTTCTACATCTTTAGCAGCAGTAGCAGGATCAGACACACCCACACAACCTACATCCACGCTTCTCGCATCCTTTACAGTACCAGTTGCATCGGTTGGTATAGCTACACTTGTAGCACCAGCTGTAGTAGCTGTGACAGCTGTACCAGTAGCACCATCTGCTCCATCCACTTCGTCATCTGCTACATCCACAGTGTCATCGACATCAGCCTTTCCTATAGCATGTGCTTCATTTACAGCACCAGCTACATCAACTGTGACACTTGCTCTAGCGGCACCAGCTACTCCATCTCTCACCACGGTCGCATCATCAGCTTCCTCTCTAGTGTTAGTTTCTTCCTCTTCATCGCCTTCACCAGCTGCATCGATACCTCTGTTAGCATCAGGTACTTCAGTAGCTTCTGTGACGGTTGCATCTGCTGTACCCTCAGCATCGAATACACCAGTTGTATCTGGTGCCACCACGACGCTTTCATCTTCCACACCAGCCCTATTAGCCACGTTGGCTGCACTGACCACGTCGTCTCCACCAGATGTACCAGCTTTATCAGTGGAGTCTTCATCAGGATCCTGTGCATGGACATTATCGGCACCTTAAGAATCATCTGCTCCTGATGCTGCATCAGCTCCGTCTTCTGCCTCAGCGATAGCGCCTACGTCCTCTATAGCATCACCTTTTGGGATATCATCTGCATCCACTGTATCGACATCATCTACAACACCTGCAACAACATTTGTGTCTACTACATCATCAGCATGAGCTGCGTCAACAGTGCCACCTTCACCGTCAGCAACAGCTGCATTAGCAGCATCTGTTGTATTAGCAACATCTGTTGCATCAGCAACATCGGGTACATCAGTAGCATCAGTTGCGTTGGCAGCATCAGCTACATCATCAGCAGCATCCACATCGGCAGCCTCAGCTACATCGACTACATGAGCTATTTTTGCTCTTCCCTCAGTTGTCAGCGCTAGTGTAGTAGCTGATAGAGACACCATTCTGCCGTCTGAGATCTTGGGGGGGGCATTGGAGTCTTGCCCACCTATGGTAGTGACAACAGGGTCAGTGCCCTTCACGAGATTGGTAGCACCTAGTCATTCCTGTCTGAGATGCCGAGCTGAGGAGGACGAGATTCGCTACCAGATCAGTGCGCAGGAGACTTACGTCGCTACCATTCGAGAGACATTATCCAGAGACACCCCTCCATCACAGGATGCTCCCTGTGACATCTTCACTGGGCACATGGGGAGGAGCGATTACATACAGATGTCTAGAGAGTGTGAGCTGAGGGATGTAGAGGAGTGGTTGCGTGCACTACAGGATGCGCTTGCCGAGATGCTCAGAGAGGGTTGTAGTGGACATGGCCCAGATGATTCTGAGTCCAGTTCCATAGCACCCTCAGACAGCGACTCACAGGATGGGGATCCTGAGACAGTGAGCAGTGACGAAACTCCAGACAACCTCATGACAGTCTTCAGCTCACCCACATCCTCCTTCTCTATACCTGGTCCATCCCTCTTCATCTCCGATTCCTGCACTCCGATGTTGTCTCGCATCTACATCCTTCTGATGATCCTTTGCCTCAGTCTCTGGACATTTTGAGACACATTGCTTCAGGAGACATGGCACCTGCAGTCACTCAGCTTCGAGCAGCAGAGATGGAGGTGGTTGTGCTCCGTTGAGTGGTAGACTCCTTGCCCACCACCTATAGTGAGGTGATGGCGGTGCTCAAGGATGTAGAGTTTGAGCTTCGTACAGTCACTCAGGTGGACCATGTTGATCTGCGTCTTCGTGCTTCTCGTCACTAGGGTGAGTTGGTCCCTGCGCAGGGGTACCTGTGGTCGTTGGAGTGTTCAGCTTCTACAGCACCTACAGTGACGAGCTCTGCACACACAGTACAAGAGTCTGCTGCTTGGCACTTCTGGCAGCTGCCACATGTGGGGGCTCCAACCTCTCCTCCCTCTCCTGATTGTCGAGCATTCGGTAGAGTCTTCTCCACCCTCTGAGTCCGATCAGAGTGATACCGTAGACCCTGCCAGTTGGGATCTCTGGGAGCCGCCAGGAGTGTGAGGTGAGACCGAGTTGCCTTTCTCACACTACTCCGGAGCTGGTGAGTGATAGGTGTTGGAGAGTGCATGAGTGAGGTGTGCACATGGTAGCTACCTCAGCCTCATCTTCCTTTTTCTTGCAGACGCTTTCACATCTAGAGCCACTCTCAGGTCTAGCCATTACTTGATCATTCTCCCAGGATTGTTTGGGCTAGGGGAGACTTACTTCTCTCTGCAGGCGACAACTTTGTGGCCTCCTGCATGCAGGGGGAGCATGCTTATATGGGCACACGGGTGTTTGATTTCATGTTCCCAGGATTCGCTCGTTGAGGGGGAGCATTTGTATCTTCTCACCTGGTACCTTGTCGACAGCTCTTGCAGCCCAGGGGGAGTGTTGGTGTATGGGCTTTGAGCTGTCATGTAGCCTTGTTTAGGGAGAGCCTCCTAGATTGAGCTGATGGTTCTCCAGTGGCTACATTACTTCTTTTGTGACATGTATGGTGCATGCTAGCAGCTCCGTTTACCCATACGTGCTTAGTAGAGTTTTCTTGGTGGTCGAGACCCGGGTACTTGGTGGTTTGTGCCGATACCTCGGGAGACCCAACACTGAGTTGTCTAGTCTTGTTGGCCACTTGTCAGATGTGTGTAGTTTGCATGTGGCTGAGACCCGGACGCCCGGTTACATCTTCCGGCGTCTCGGGAGGCCTAAATTTGTCTCACCTAGCTAGTCGGTGATGCTAGTGTATCACCGTAGAGCTTGGATACATTTGGGGTATATCACATATTTTTCTGTCGGTCAAGACCTGGGCACCCGGTTGACTGTTCCGGTGCCTCGGGAGACCTCTATTCTTGCTTTCATGTTCTATGACATGCATGTTCCCCGTTCGTGCCTTTTGGTGCGACGGGGATGACGGGGCCTGGTGGGCTAGCCGCCAGTCCCCAGCACATAAGCCCTCAGCAGGGCTCATTGTACTCTCTCCTTGATTCTTAATTCATGTGTTCCAGACTTTGGCGCTGCAATACTCTCGCTCACCACCAGAGCTCATGTCTCTTCCAACATGGGCCTGCATGCCCTAGACTCATTTTAGCAAGAGGCCCCCCAATCCTCGGCGGAGCTTCTGGAATCCAACCACTCACGACGCGACTCCACATGTGTCACTCGACAATTGACCCAACGACCCCGGCAAATCTCAAATTTTACTCCACACTTGTATGTATGTGTTCGATCATTTCAACACTTGTTGTCAAAGTACACTTACCGCTAATTATCAATTGCAGGAGTGTCCCCGTAACGGGCCCGTGCTTCAACTCCTACTCTAAGGTCGTCGTTGGAGTCCGCATAACGGCATTCTCGGTCCGTGTTAGGGGTTTACCCCCTTTGCATGATTGAGGGGCAATTGTCATAAAAAACCCAGAGCAGGGAGACTTGAATATGTCGAGTATCCGAAGGTCCATTTCCATTTTAACCTTACCCCTCGTTCTAGGACTCCAGCCAAGGGTTTTTTTCTTCGACATTGTCAGTTCACAAGAGTTTTCCATCTTAAAAACTTAAATTTTGTCACAAGTAAACTTCAAATTCATGTTTTAACCTTCTAGTGCAAAAATTGTCGCGTGCAAGGCATGCTCGCGATTTCGAGCCAGGTTTGTCTCTGGCTCTTCCTCTCATCCTCGCTCCCCCTATCCCTCGTCCTTGCTCGCTCGCTCGCGAGGAGGGCGAGTGAGGGCGAGGGCACGAGGCCACAAGGTCTCGCCCTCGAGGCCCTCTTGGCCCCTCAGCCATCGATCGGGCCGAGGCCGCGATCGGTGGCCGGCGGCTGGCCGCCTGGTGGCCGCCCGTCGGCTGTCCAGTCGGCCGGCGGCCAACGAAGTGTTGGCTTTTATGTGTGTGTGTGTGTGTGTGTGTGTGTGTGTGTGTGTGTGTGTGTGTGTGTGTGTGTGTGTGTGTGTGTGTGTGTATGTGTGTGTGTGTGTGTGTGTGTGTGTGTGTGCATGCATCTGTGTGCCATGGTTTGTGTGGAGCCAATGCTGCCTGCAAGG